>PVLC010042487.1:0-12931 GCA_004027655.1 Graphiurus murinus
GCACCCACAAAGGACTCCCCTCTGAGCCCCATGGGAGAGACAACAAGATTTGTCCAGTAGGAAGAATGGCCAGGGGAGGGGGACCCTGCAGGTCTCCGCCCCTGCACGGCCCACAGTCCTCCAACCCCACTTCCTTCCTAGGACCTTCATTCCTAGGACCCCGCTCGTTCTTGTTCTCTCTCTCTCTCTTTCTCTCTCTCTCTCTCTCTCTCTCTCTCTCTCTCTCTCTCTCTCTCTCTCTCTGCACAAACTTCTTTTTGCCCTGCAAAGAGGGCCACATTGCGATCTGCATGGCCATTGCTACAGGCCACATTCCTCTCTCTGTACCTGTCATATGCTTCTTGATCAAAATCACACTATCAGCCAAATGAAGATCTGCAGATCTTCTCTTCCTTGCCAGTTATATTTGCTCCTGGGGTAATTGCCAGTCACTTTGGTTATTTCTTAGCAGAGGAGCAGGCAAAGTTCAAGAGGAAGTGCCTTTCCATACTGAAGATTATTAGCAGAATAAAAAAATAAGGAGGTTGAGACGGATGGAACATGAAGAAATCCGGGGAAGTGACCAAGCAGTCAGGGAGCCTGGGAGTCAAAGGTGAGAAGAATGAGACCATCTGGGGAAGTGGCTGGAAGTGCAGCCAAGAGCTCATGCGCTGCTCTCTTGAAACTGGGAGCAACACAGCAGGGAAAACTGCTGGTGCACTAAAACATCCCCAACACCTACGCACAGAGGACAAGATGCAAGGGAGGACGGTGGCAGGATAACCTAAGAAGCTTTCTCAGGGTGCTCCTGTTGAAACACAGCCATAGAGGAGCAGTTGTTTCAAAACAAAGAGGAAGATGCGAAAAGGGAGTACAAAAGCCAGGTGTGGTGGCACATTCCTGTAATCTCAATACTTGGGAGGCTGAGACAGGAGGATTGCAGGTTTGAGGACAGCCTGAGCAAGTAGTTGAAGACTCTCTTCAACCTCGCAAAACCCTGTTTCATAATAAGAAAGAAAGAAAGAAAGAAAAAAAAAAAAACGGGCTGGGGGTGTAGCTCAAAGGTAGAATGCCTCTGGGTTCAATCCCCAGTGCCACACACACAAAAAAGAAAAGGGGGTACAAAACTGTGGCACTCAAGAGAAGTGTATGCAGAGCCAAGTGTGGTGGCGCACTCCTGTAATCCCAGTACGTGGGAGGCTGAGACAGGAGGATCACAGGTTCAAGGCCAGCCTCAGCAATTTAGTGAGGCAGTTTGCAACTTAGCAAGACCCTGTTTCAAAACAAAAGAATAAAATAGGGCTGGGGCACAGCTCAGAGGTAGAAGGCCCCTGGGTTCCATCCCCCTTAGTGGAAGCAAGCTAGAATTCCAGGTGGAATACAAACGAGGGTCCTTCTAGGGGAAGGTTTGCCAAGGATGCCCAGGAATGGATGAGACTTTCTGAAGGCAGACCACAGAACTCAAAGCAAGCAGTGACAGGGCTGGGGCTTGAACTATCTGTTAGAGGTTACATTTTGCTAAAACAGAGTAGCTTATGAATTTTTTTCAACATTCCTAGCTAACATTATCAGTTCTCAGATAAAAGGAGAAACTGGCATTCTGGATATAATTTTAACCAATGAGAAAGAACCAGTTTCAATAGAGAAGTTATAGGGACCTTGGGAGAATGTGGCCGTGTCTTTGGGGAGTCCAAAACAGCAAGGAAAGGGAGCATTACATGAATTCCAAAGCCATGCAATAATGAACAGCCCCAGAGAAAAGGAAAAAGATAACTAAACCCGGAGGCCAGTGTGGCCACGCAGAAAATTTTCTCATGAGCTCATGTTATTTTAAAGGACTTGTTCACAAATAATAGTGAGGGACACATATCCAAAAACCAATTAAAAAAAAAATGAAGGTTTTTTCTGGAAGGCTAAAGCTCCAATAGATGGAAAATCCAAGAAACAAGAGATCAACAAGGTGTTCCATGATAGATTCAGCTCAGAAAGAGAGAGAAAGAATGGGATGGGAGAGAAAGGGGGGTGGGGGGAACAAAGGGAAGAAGGGAGGGGCAGAAGAGAGAACAAAACAAGAAAAACTCAAGAAGGGCAAGCCAGACATGATGGTGCACGCTTGTAATACCAGTGCTTGGGAGGCTGAGACATGAGGACTGCACGTTCAAAACAAGCCTCAGCAACTTATCAAGGCCCTGGGCAACTTAGTGAGACCCTGTTTAAAAATAAAATGTAAATCCAGGCGTGGTGGCGCACGCTTATAATCCCAGCATTTGGGAGGCTGAGACTGGAGGATCCGGGTTTGAGGCCAGCCTCAGCTGCTTAGTGAGGCCCTCCGCAACTTAGTGAGACCCTGTTTCAAAATAAAGAATAAAAAAATAGGGCTGGGGCTGTAGCTCGGAGGTAGAATGCCCCCGGGTTCCATCCCCAGTACCGAAAAATAAATAAATACATACATACATAAACACATAAATAAAATGTAAAATAGGGCTGGGGGTATAGCTCAGAGATAGGTAGAATGCTCCTCAGCTCAATCCCCAGCACTAGGAAAGAAGAAGGGAGGGAGGGAGGAAGAGAAGGAGAAGGAGAACAAGTGATAGGTCCAAGAACATGGCATAATGTTAGCAAGCAAAAACAAACAAACAAACAAAGCCGAAACTACCGAACCCTCAAATTCCATCCTCTGGAATAAGGACAATAGACTCTGAATTGTAAATGTGCAGCAAAGGAGACAACAAAAAGAGGAAAATGGGTCCCACAATGAGTTAGGGAATAAGGGAAAAAAATCTAAGCTTAATAAATGATTTCAAGTTTCCAGGTCCAGACAAATTCTATTCCAGAGTATAAAAGGAATTTGTAGATGTATCATCAGCGCCACTAGCACTAAATTGGAGAAATCACAGAGAATGGAAAAGCTGTCCAGAACCTTGGGGAATGTTCTACTTTGCAATATGTTGGGGGGAAATGATAGATCCTGGAAAGAACCGAGTCAGAAGATGAGTTCTATTGGGCCCTGAAGTGATCAGAACATGTGTGATGTTTTTATGAAGGTTGTCAAACATGAGTCTTCCAGCAGAGTCATTACCATGACGGGAAAGTCAGAAGCTGTGATTTACAGGGAAGGTTGTGAGGTGTTCACGGCACAGAAATAAGATGCCTGAGAAGGGTGTCAAAGATTAGCATGTAAGCCGGGTGTGGTGGCGCACGCTTGTAATCCCAGCATTCGGGAGGCTGAGACCGGAGGATCTGGGTTCGAGGCCAGCCTCAGCTACCTAGTGAGGTACTCCGCAACTTAGTGAGACTCGGTTTCAAAATAAAGAATAAAAAATAGGGCTGGGGGTGTAGCTCGGAGGTAGAATGCCCCTGAGTTCAATCCCCAGTACCGCAAAAAAAAAAAAAAAAGATTAGCATGTGATCATGCATATAAAGCTATAGAGCCATCTATCTTGTGTTGTGTTAGAAAACAAATAGAACCAATCATAGGAATTTAAAGTGGGCAGATTTCCCCTCAAAATTAGAAAGGAAGCTGGGCATGGTGGTGCCTGCCTGTAATACCAGTGTTTGGAAGGCTGAAACAGGGATCTCAGGCCCAAGGCCAGCCTCAGCAACTTAGTGAGATACTAAGCATCTTAGGAAGATCCTGTTTCAAAATAAAAAGTAATAACCCAATTTTTTAAAAAATGGGAGGCCAGGCGTGGTGGTGCACGCTTGTAATCCCAGCCTTCGGGAGGCTGAGACCGGAGGATCCGGGTTCTCGGCCAGCCTCAGCTACCTAGTGAGGCACTCTGCAACTTAGTGAGACCCGGTTTCAAAATAAAGAATAAAAAATAGGGCTGGGGGTGTAGCTCGGAGGTAGAACGCTCCTGAGTTCAATCCCCAGTACCGAAAATAAATAAATAAATAAATAAATAAATAAATAAATAAATAAATAAATAAATAAATAAATAAAATGGGTATAGACACTTCTCAAAGACAAAATACAACTGACTAATAAATATATGAAAAAATATTCATCATCTTTAGCAACATCTTTGGCATCAAACACAAATCAAAACTACCCTGAGATTCCATCGAATCCCAGTTAGAATGGTAATTAATAGTACAAACAATAATAAATGCTGGAGAGGATGTGAAGAAATAAGAACCCTTATATAGTGGTGGTGGGAGTGTGAATTAATACAACCACTATGGGGATCAATAGGAAGGTTCCTCAGAAGCTTGGGAATGCAGCCACCATATGACCTAGCTATGCCACGTCTTGGTATTTTTCCAAAAGAATTAAAGTCTGAATACTATTGTGATATCTGCATATCCGTGTTTATAGCAGCACAATTCACAATAGTCAAGTTATGGAACTAACCCAGGTGTCGTTAATAGATGAATGGATAAAGGAAAAAATACACACACACACACACACAATGGAATTTTACTCAGCCATAAAGACAAAAAAATTATGTCATTTGCAGGAAAATGGATAGAACTAGAGAATATTTATTATGTTAAGTGAGATCAGCCAGTCTCAGAAAGTCAAGGGTTGTATGTTTTCTCTCACACGTGGATCTAGAGAGAAAAAGAAACAAAGGGGACATCATAAATTAAGGTTAGGAGCCACACCTCCAGTCCTTTATTAAAAAAAATAATTTTACTTATTTTTATTTTGAACAGAGTATAAGTTGCTGAGGCTGGCCTGGAACCTGTGATCCTCCTATCTCGGACTCTCAAGTAGCAGGATGGCAGGAGTGTGCCACTACACCCGGCCTGATGTGTATGTTTTGATGGTCACTCAACTACTGTGAGTAATCAATGGATCGGTGAGGGCCAGAGAGGACGTAGAGAGAGTACCCAGTACTCTTAGTGTTCAGTACTCTTAGTACTCAGTACATTATGATCTCTGGACAAGAGATGGCAGTAATGCCAATCGAGGGCCTGGAGTCGAGCTCAAGAGAAGTCCATTTGAAATGCTTTGGAGGTGATAGAGACGACTTACTGATGAATTTAATATGAAGGCTTAAGAATAGGAAGAAAAAAGACCAGAACCATCCAAAAAATGGACTTGGGTTAAAGGCATTGAATGACTATCGAGACAGCAAAACAGAACCTGGAACCAGGCTGACAGGGTGACTTAGAAAGAGTAGGGCTGCATTTGATTCGGTGGTGACAACCAGCTCCTAAAAACACATGTCCAGCACCTCCTTCATGCTGAAGGTTGGCCCCAAACTCCAGAAAACAGGCTTTGGGTTTGGCACAATTCTTAAACTGTGAGCTGTTATAAGCTTTGTCAAAAGAACCAATAAATCATTTCTACAGAAATGTAGCATGTTCCCAGTGAAAACAATAGAAAAATTAGCAAATTGGAATATGTATGTAGTTATATAGAGTATACATACATCTAGCTTATACATTGTAGATGTTTTCTCATAGCTTAAAATATAGAATCCTAGTACTTGGAAGGAGAATTGCAGGTTGGAGGCTAGCCCCAGCAACTTAGACCCTCAACAACTTAGCCAGACTCTATTTCAAAATACAAAGGGCTGGGGATAAAGCACAGAGGTAGAATGGCCCTGGGTTCGATCCTCAGTACACCTTCCCCCCAAACACACACACACACACACACACACACACACACACACACACACACACACAGGGGTGGGGGGGAGGCACCCCTGCTTCCAAAACACATACCACAGGTTAATACCCAAAAGACACAAATACTTCATTTTTCGCTAAAGACACCACAATAACATTGTCATCTTGCTACATCCGCAGGAAAAACTGTGCCTTGAAAAGAAAGGTTTTGAAATTTAATAACCTTCAGACTTTTTCATGTCAGCATGAATTCCAAAAGGAGCCCTCCCCAACCCTATTCTGCTCCCAGTGATTTCACCTTCCACCTAAGCAAAAATTCCTGCTTTCAAGTATCATAAATATCAGATACAAATAGAAGAACCCATGAGAACATAACTGTGGCAAGGAGAATCTACTGATCTTAAAAAAAGCCCCAGACCTAAATCACAGACAACTCTCAGGACTAAATCCGCTGTGGGGTCATTGAACACTGCCTCAGCCTGGTGACAATTAACAGAGGGTTTAACTGCAAATCACAAACAGCTTAAACCCAGCCACGCTGTTCACGCTATCTACCATGAGGCCACACCAAATATCAATGCTGAAATTAAGTTTATGTGGGAACCTCACCCTGAGTCCTTTTCTCAACATTAAATTCATTTTACATTTAATTTTCTTTGTGGGAAAGTTAAAAAAAAAAGAAAAGAAAAAAGAAACAGAGGAGGAAAACCCCAGTAGCAGGTGTGATTTTGCATATTTCTTATTCAGGACTTAGACTGTGGTTTCAACTCCAATGGGGTGTTTTGTCTAGCTGTCTGGGCTGTAGAAGTGTGGCCCCACAAACAATTTGTCACACCATGAGAACTGCATATATGGGGACAGAGATAGCACATGCCATATGGTAAAAATGTGCTAAGCTTGTCAGTTAACAATCCTTGGCCACAGGTAGTTTCTTAGACTGAACATTGTGAACCCATCAGAATTTGGTGCCCGTTGAATCAGCCTAAAAGACGTGCTTGTTAAACACCACAGAATACAAGAGGCCAAGAGTTTCCATACAGTAGCAACTTCTGGATGGTTCTTCAGAGAAAAACAATGTTTGAAAAAGAAAGATTCGACTACCAGATGCCGGTCTTGGCAGAGATAACCTGAATGGTTAGGATAGGACTTGTGATCTTTTCCCACTCAACGTTTGTTCTCTCCAGCTGTGCTGGTAAGGCATCTTTACAGAACAGGGCACAGTTTAAAGGCTAATGGAGTCAGCGAGCTGAATGAACCTTGCAACCTTGCAAACAATGCACTGTCAATTACGCATGCTTTGGGAAGACGCATCTGACCGTGTAAGGAGCAGGCATCGGAGAGCTTCTCTTTTCTTAAAATCACACTCCTGACCTTCTGCTTATTTTTATCCACCAGAAAAAAAAATAATTATGAGCTTTGAAATCAGTGCAAGAGAGAAACTCAGGCAAAAATCGGGGCCAGCCAACATGGAGAAGCCATGGAGAAGAGACCCAGGGGGAGGGGAGTGGACATGGAAGGTGTCAGGACAAGTGAGAAATGTGCAGGGGCAAGTTGAAAAGCTTTTTTATTTTCCAGTACTAGAGATTGAACCCAGGGGCATTCTACCTCTCAGCTATACCTTCAGTCCTATTTTTCATTCTTTATTTTGAAACAGCGTCTCACTAAGTTGCTAAGGCTGGTTGCCAACTTGTAATTTTCCTGTCTCAGCCTTCCAAGCATTGGAATTACAAGTATGCACCCGGTTAAGTTAAAAAAAAAACTTATAAAAATAGGAAGAGCTTCACAGCCAGGCATGGTGATGGTGGTGCATGTCTGTAAACCCAGTACTTGGGAGGCTGAGACAGGAGGATCACAGATTTGAGGCCAGCCTCAGCAACTTAGTGAGGGCCTCAGCAACTTGATGAGACCTTGTTTCAAGATAATAAATAAAATAGGGCTAGGGGGTATAGCTTGGAGGTAGAATGCCCCTGGTTTCAATCCCCAGTACCACATACACACACACATACACACACACACACACACACACACACACACACACACACGAGAGAGAGATTCAGAGGATGGCCAAGGGGGTGGAGGGTGGAGGCAAAGTGCCTAGGCCCCTTGGGGAACTCTCTTTTCCTGAGCCACAAAGGCCTTCTGGTTCCTCTTGTCTGGAATCACCATTCACAGTGCTAGAAACAGTGTGTTCTCATTTTCAGTTTTTTTAAAAAAAAACAAACAACCATGAAAATAACCTTAGGGTAGCTGTAGTACAAAGAGGAGAAATTTTTTCTCTGCAGCAAATTAATGAAGCCATTAGAGCAACAGACAGACATTGAGGGGCCGGGTCCTGCAGTAACAGCTCCAGCCCTAGCTGTCCCAATCCTGTCTTCAGTCACGGCCACCTGGACGCCAGCTTTCGTCTTCCACAGGAGTGGGGAAGAATATGTTTGCTTTAGAGTTTGTTCAATTGAACAAATATGTATTGGATATTCACTACAGCCTTCCCGCAGATTGAGAGAGCTATGTGGCACAGGCAGATTTTCTAAGGCAGCGCCAGCCTTTTGATCTTCTGGGGCTCTGACATCTGCTCTTGTCATCTGTGCCTTTGTACGCTCATAGCAGGGCTTCTAGTGGGGCCCAGGAACAGTCCCTAAGGCCCCAACGAATTGTGTGACGTGGCCAGCCCTATCAGTAGAGATTTATGCTAATTGAGATAATAGCATCTCACTAAATGGATGCCAAGAGGTACCAGCCCATTGGGATTATAAAATAGTCTGTGTGCAACAGAACAGAGAAAATTGTTTTAGAAATGAATCCTAAATCCCCCAGGCCTTCTGGCTCTTGTATGCAGTATCGTGGCCCAAATTATGATGGCTCTGAGCCCCTACATGGGATGGTAGCCACCGCCTCGCCAGCTAACAAATCCCCAGCTAACAAAGGGGTGCCAGGGTAGCAGCATCTGATGGTACTCAGGAACAAGTCCACCCAGACCACCTCTCTCTCTCTCTCTCTCTCTTTAATATTAGGGTTTGAGGCCAGGGACATTCTACCTCCAAGCTATGCCCCCCGCCCTTTATTTTTTATTTTGAAACAGGATCTCTCTAAATTGCTGCTGTTGACCTCAAACCTGCAATCCTCCTGTCTCAGTCTCCCAAATATTGGGATTATAGATGTGTGCCATCACACCCCACTTCACCCCTCTTCTAGCTGCAGTCTCAAGCACTGTGAGGTGCTGGCTCCCACTTGAGAGCCCTGCCCTGCCACGCCTGGCTTTCCTCTAAGGCGCCTCTCCGTGCCTGGAATGCTAGAGCTCTTCTATGGATCAAGGAAGCTGGCATGGCCCACGTTCCAAATTGTGCCTCCTGGACCCAGAAGTCACTTGATCAACGCCAGGTCTCCAAGGTTTTTCATGAACAAATTTCTGGCGCCTTTGTCCTGAGCTCTTTCATGATGGGAGGGCATGTGCTTTCCAGCTTACCAGCCTGCCCAAGTTACTCTCATTACCCCCTGACCCCCATCGACTACCATCCATTTGGGGACTCTCCATTAACATAGGGACTGGCTGCTGGTGGAATTGCAAGCAATGTAGCATGATATGGAGAAGGAAGATGGTTTGGGGAGGTAGGGGAGGTCCCCTACCCCCTTAGATCCCTCTTTGGGAAGTCATCTTCTCCATGGAGCACTCCCCTCCCTGCCCCCTGCAAGGCTGATGATTCACTCTTGTGAGATTCATGGGGCTTAAGAATTTCCTGTAATCCCAGAATTTGGGAGGCGAAGACAGGATGATCTCAGGTTCAAGGACAGCCTCAGCAATGCAGCAAGACTCTCAGCAACCTAGCAAGATCCTGTCTCAAAATGAAAAAATAGGAAGGGCTGGGGTATAGCTCAAAGGTAGAATGCCCCTGGGTTTAATCCCAAGTACCAAAAATAATAATAATAATAATTTGTGATGGACATGTAGATGGGAAGGGGCATGGGAGCGGAGAGACACTGTCTGTGTCAATCACTCACAGGCTAGTGGCTTGGAGTGGGTCTCTCTGAGCAGGTATCTTAGGTTGCTTCAAGTTCTAAATGTCTTAACGATGTGATAGAAAAAGGAGTCTCTTTTCTGCCTTTTGATGAGAGAGCTTTACACTTCAAGAAAGGAATTATTATCCTCTAAATCGGGAAACATTTTGTAGCCTTTAAAATATACACAAAAAGCCCAGAAAAAATGAAAACATGACCACATAGAATTTGCATATGAATGTGTATAGAGCATTCTTCACAGGAGTAAGAAAAAAAAATGGAATTAATCCAATGTCCATGAATTGATGAAATGGTAAACAGAATGTGGTATATCTTTGCAATGTAATATTCTTTGGCAACAGATGCTTCCAACATAGGCAGACCTTGATAACAGTCTGCTAAGCGAAAGAAGCCAGGCGCGCGCGTGCGCACGCACGCACACACACACACACACACACACACACACACCAGACACAAAGGGCCACATATGTACGATTCCATTCATATAAATGTCCAGCATAAGCAAATCCATGGAGACAGAGAGGGGCTGAGTGGAGGGGAGGGAGTGACTGCCAATGCTGAGCAGTTTTCTTCTGTCCACAATGGACACACCGTATCGTGTTTATTCATCAGCTGATGGGCATTTGATAATCTCCACTTTGGGGCTATTACTAAAAATCCTGCTAAGAACATTCATGTATCTGCTTTTGTATGAACATATATCTTCACTTTTTGGGTATATATCTAGCAGTGGGATTGCTGGGTCATATGACAACTTTATGTTTACGTGTGTGTGTGTGTGTGTGTGTGTTTTCCTAGGGACTGAACCCAGTGGCATTCTACTTCCAAGCTACACGCTCAACCCTTTTTATTTTTTGTTTGGAAACAGGGTTTTGTTAACTTGCTGAGGTTGGCTTTGAACTTGCAATCCTCCTGTCTCAGCCTCCCAATTACTGGGATTACAGGCATGCATCACCACACCTGGCTGTATTTAGTGTGTGTGTGTGTGTGTGTGTGTGTGTGTGTGTGTGTGCGCACGCGTGTTTGAGATGGGTGTCTCACTATGTTTTCCAGGTTGGGCTGGAACTCTTGATCTTCCTACATCAACCTCCCAAGCAGCTGGGATTGCAGGTGGTGACATGGTTTTTATTTGCACTTCTTTTGGCAGTTTATGATGTAGAACATCTTTTCTTGTACTTACTGACCATTTACATATTGAGAAGCATCTACTCACAACCTTTGCCCATCTGAGGGGACACTGGGGATTGAAACCAGGGGTTTTCTACTACTGAGCTACATCCCCAGCCCCTATTACTTTTTATTTTGAAACAAGATCTTGCTAAGTTGCCGAGGGCCTTGCTAAGTTGCTGAGGCTTGCTTCGAACCTGTGATCTTCTTGTCTCATCCTCCCAAGTACTAGAATTACAGGAGCATGTCTCCATACTTGGCTAACTTTTGCCCATTTTTCAACTGAGTTATTTGTCTCTTTATTATTGAATTGTAACATCTTTTACATATTTTGGATACTGGACCCTGATCAGATATAGGATTTGCAAACATTTCTTCTGTTCTGTAAAGAGAAATTCACTCTATTGTGTCCTTTGATGAACAAAAATTTTACTTTTGATGAAATCAAGTTTACTATTTTTCCTTTAGTTTTTGTGCTTTTGATCTCATATCTAAGAAACCATAGCCAAATCCAAAGTTTCAAAGATTTACACCTATATTTTCTTCTGAGGGTTTTATTCTTCATGCTTTTATACTTAAGTCTTTGATCTATTTTAATTTTTGTGTATCGTGTGCAGTAGGGCTCCAGATTCAGTTGTCTGCATGTGGATAAGCAGTTGCACTAGTACCATTTGTTTTAAAAAAAAATTCTTATCCCATTGAATGATCCTAGCATAATTGTCTGCAGATGTAGAGGTTTATTTCTGGACTCTCAATCGTATTTTACTGGTCTATATGCCTATCCCATGCCAATACTATACTGTCTTGATTACTGTAGCTTTATAGTAGGTTTTGAAATTGTAAAGTATGAGTCTCCAACTTCATTTTTTTCAAGACTGTTTTAGCTATTCTGAGTTTAAAATGTTTAATATGCCTTCCCTCCATCTTGAGAAACTATGTTCTTTCTCTGAGCTCCTCCATAAAGAAGTGAAGAAAGTAAACAATAATGGCATAACTTTTTGTTCAGTTGGTTGGGTCTTTTTAAGGGAGGGTGTATTGTTTGGGTATGGGGAATAGAACCCAGGCCCTCGTGCATGCTAGACAAGTGCTCTGCCACAGAGCTGCACCCCCAGCCTGTCATAAGACCTTTGCCTTTATACTCCCACTTCTCTGACTTGGCTGTACTACTTGGTCTTAAAGGATAAAAGGTTCACACGCGCTCTCTCGCTCGCCTCCCCCCCCCCATTTCACTCCACTCTCCCCATGGACTTGTACAATACTTCTCTATCTGTAAAACCCAGAATCCATGTCCATATAACTCCGCTAAAAGGTACCTATGCTCCCTCTCTGCCAATGTCGTGCTTCCTGAGCAAATCCTGCGATGGATGTCCAAGGCTGGCGTCCCGGAGAGGCTCATATTTCTCATAAAGAACAAGTTCAGGCCTTTGGCCAACTATTTCCATTTGGGGTCCATGTCTATAAGAAGTTTAACTCTTTCTAGAGAAAGAAAACAAACAGCACATGGCTGTTGCAAAGTAAAATCAAGAAGAAATGCAGGTGCCGAAAGATAATAAGAGACGGAGGTGATTTTTCTTTCTGAAAATAAGCTGTTTGTTTCTTCTTTTAAAATTTGAAATCAAACAGAAATCAAGTAAACTATCTGTCCTTCACAGATAAAACATGTGGTCTCAGACCCTGAGAACAATCATATGTTTTATTTATGTGCTTTGCAGAACCTGAAAAATAATAGAAATGTGTATTCCTCTCTGTAAACTGATCCTCCAGTCAATGCTTCTAGCCTTTTTATTTCTGATACATATTTTACTAAGCTAAATCCGACAATGGTTCTCCAGAATGCTACAGAACCACAAAGGGTACCATGGGAGCCCAGGGCTGCACTCCAAAAATTAGGAGATTAACAGGTATGTTGTGGGCCATAGAACTGGTTCTAAGAGCCTTTTCTGCTTTAATTGGCTTTCTTAGAAATGGGCCTGAAGGTTCTCATAACAGCAGCCACACAAGAGCAAAACCTGAGCCCAGGCAAAGCTGCCCCTTCCCCTGCTCCCTAAATTCTCCACTGAGGAGCCACCCTCCATGAAAGGAAGAAAGCAGGTCCTAAAGGCCTCCAGGCCCTGACTTTGGACAGCTGGAGATCTTCCCTTTCTTTATCCTCTCTAACAGAAACAGCCCTGGAGAAATTCTGAGATGAAAA
>PVLC010042488.1:0-12880 GCA_004027655.1 Graphiurus murinus
GTGAGTATCTTTGCCATATGAGATACTCTCTGTGTTAGCCAGCTTTTCATCACTATAACAAAATACCTGAGAAAATCAACCAAAAGGAGGAAAGATTTATTTTGGTTCATGGTTTCTGAGGCTTAGTCCATGGTCACTTAGCTCCATTGTTTCTTGCAAGAATGAAGATGGTAGCAAGAATTGGAGAACCAGCAGGCTGGCGGATGAAGTTTGAGAGTGAGGGTGTGCTTATATAAGCGTTGGTATTTAAGTCTATCTTTGAAAAGTGAATAGAAAATCTTAAGAGTTAAAATTAAATACACAAACAACAATGAGGAAGAGGGAAAGTACAGTGTATATCCATTATGGCTGGAAAGTCCTGTTGGCTTTGGATGGTCTTACATATTACATGAAGGAAATATCTAACTTGCCTGGCATATTTTTTTTTGTATTTCATGATAATCACCATTTCTTTATCATATATTTACTGGTTACCATACACAATTATTGGAAGGTCTCTTATTTTGTTGGAAAAAATTAAAAAGCCATTCTTTACCATAGAAAAAGAAAGAAAAAAGAAAAGGGATTATTGAATGAGCATGATTTCTGTTGGGAGAGGCAGGAGTGAAATGCCAGGCTAGAGAGCTCTTTGGGCTGCAGAACACTCAAGTGCTGCAAAAACCTCAAGCACTTGGCTTTTCTCTCCATGGAACCCATATATTGAGAAAAATGTATCTAACATTGGATTGGTTCAGAAATTATTTTAGGTCAGCAGAGAGGATAGAAGGCATTAGCAGAGAGATCTCTTCTTCCAAACTAGAAGGACAGAAGCCCAAAGTAGAAGCACCTTAAAGGTGCTTAGACGCAGAGACACTTAGAACAGATTCCCTGAGACTGTTATTCAGGTGCAAACTAGGCCAAGAGGCCGGGCACTTGGTGAAAGAGAACCCAGATAATGAATTGGGAGGCCTGGTCCCATTATGTCAAGATCACTCAAAGGACATTTTCCTCTGGCCTCTCTGCTTTCTGAGATTGAGTACAAGGAAGGGAGGCAAGCACCCCCTTTTACCTGATTCCAGTCCCCAGCACCTAAAGAACAGCACCCCACCTTCAGAACCATAGGACCTGGCCTCCAGCTGCTGCTTAAAAGATGAGAAGACTAATAACACTGGGCATGGTGGCACAAGCCTGTAATCCCAGTATTTGATGAGACAAGAGGATTACAAGTTCAAAGACAAACTCAGGAATATAGTGACTTTCAGCAACCTAGTGAGATCCTGCTTCAAAACAATAAATAAAGGTCTAGGGGTGTAGCTTAGAAGTAGAACGTCCCTGTTTTCAATCTCCAGTACAAAAAAAAAAAGAAAAATCAATAAAAAGCAAGAGGATCCCCCAGGGTTATGATCAGAGAGCCCAGGGGCTTGGAAAAATTAGGGACTCTACACAAAATTCACAAAGTACTTTTCCTGCATTATTGGGATATCTCACAACCCTGGACAGTAGGCAAGCAGGAACACTTTTAATGTTTCTTTTTTCAAATGAGAAAACCAAGACTGAAAATGTTAAGGGACTTCCCTAAGAGCTGGTTAAATTATAGGCAGTCTCTGTTTTTTAACAGAACAATCAACCAAAAAATTTGAGTTTTATTTCTATACTTTTGGGCAATCTGGGACAAGTTACTGAATCTCTCTGATCTTTTCTCTTTATCTATACAAAGAAAGACAAAAATAGTATCACTCTTTCAGGGTCATCACGAGAGGAGATGAGATAATATACCTAGTGTAGTAGTGGACAGGTACTAACACTGACTAACTCTAAATCCCCTTCCTTCTGAGCACCCCGCTGCCTGCATGCTCTGAGTTCATTAACCTTCTGAGCCACAATTTCCCCACCTGTAAGGGAAGGCCTAGTGACCTTACACAGCCTTTCTGAATTCAATTCAGTCCCTTCAACTCTAAGCTGGATGAAGACTTGCAGTTTCTCTTTTACAGGATCATTCAGAGAGGTGAAGACAGTGCTTGGAAACCACTTAACACAGGACTTGGGACACAGCCAACATTCAACATAAATTATCTACTATTACCATGGTTCTTACCCATATTATTAATCTCTCCCATTACAAGATGGGACATGTACCCTCTCACTCAGTAATGTGATCAGAACTCAGTTCCCCTTGAATCAAAAAGAGGCAAGATTTCTATCATTTCACTACCAAAGCCTCCTCATCCTTTGCTTCTTTCAATGGACCTTAAAGAATCATAGACTTTCAGGCCTGGAAAACATGTTCAGATGCATTCACCTAACCTTTAAATATATTTAGTTCTCCATGACCCTCCATCTAGTGGTCATTAGACATATACTTGAATAGAATACTCTTGGAGATGGGGAGTTCACCACCTTAAAAGGTAGCCCACCTTCCACACTTGGCTTGGCTGGACTTTCCAACATCCATCTATCCACAGGCAAATCTCAGTGGCTTCTACCTTTTCTCCCACTTCTCCCTTTCTTCTCTGGCCAGATCCACAGAAGTCATGAAGAATTTACAGAAGCCAAACGTCAACGACATTTTTCTCCAAACTGTAACAAATTTGATTCGTTTTTGTTGGTCATTTTTTTTTCTCTCCCTCTTTCTGGAAAAAAAAAAAAGTCTTAAGCACATTTCAGTATTCGAAGAATTTTTTTTTCCTCCCCGTCTGCTGGTTCCCACTGGGATGAAAAGCAATAAAAAGTCAGAAAGAAGTATAGGTTCGCCTTCTGGCTTTGTCACTTAGACGAATAACACCGTAAAAAACGGTGAATGCTATCGGTTAACGCGAACTCCTTCCTCTCCTTCCTCTGCCCTGCGCATTTCACGGGGTTCTGATGCAGGGGCTTTGGACAGGGAAATCTTTTTCTGGAGATGGATAAGTTGATGAGGTAAAGATTTTGCATTAAAAACAGATTCTGGTTATACTATCCTCCCGACTGTTGCATTTGGTCCCCCTGTTTTGTGAGTCATGTAAATAAATCTCAGGGGGCACAGAGAATGTCTGGGGAGATCTGTCAATCAGAGCATAATAAAGAGCCGCTCTCAGCCAGCCCTCCCAGCTGTCAAAGGGTTGTCTGTCTCAGGGCATTCTTTGTCCTTGCCCATCCCCCCAGCATCCTGCTCCCTTTCTTCTCTCTATAATGTCCTTTGTATTTCTAATCAGAGTCCCTGATCTGCTGCTGGCTTCAGGAAGTGGCTTCAATAGACAACAGAGAGGATCTTATAATATTTCACACGTTCCAATGAAAACTCTGCTGGTCAGGAATGTTAATATTTAATCACAGATAAAGTGTCTGAAAAGTTGTGGGAGAATTTTCCATTAAGATATAGAGATATTTGGAAAGTATTCTCACCTTGTTTGTAAACCTTATTGGGCAAGTAGATCGCATATGGTGTTAGGAAAAGAGACTGGTGGAGCCAAATCTCTTGGTCTGCTGTGGATGAAGGGTGAATTTGGAGTCCAGCATAAATGCAAAACAGAGAAAGGGCTTCTGGATTCAGGTACTCTGGCCAGTCCTATAAAGGCCAGCGACAGAAATGTGGGACCTGTGTTTGATGTGGGCGGGAGGGACACAGACGGGATGCCAAGAATGACTTTGAATTTTTCCTCTATATGAATATAGCACATGGACACAATAATAAACCATAAGCTGGAATTTACCCTTGCATCACAAATATGTAATATATAAAGTCTTGTATTGGTGGAGACCATTCATTCACCATTCCCCATTGGGGTGACCAATAAGCTCTCCTTATATGAATGAAGAAGCAGAGGCTCAGACACACAAAGTTATCTGTCTTACTTGTTGTTTATATACTATGTGGCTATTTATATACCATTTGGTTATTTATATGCTATTTGGTTGGGTTTTGGATGTCTTCCTGACTCTAAACTCAGTGCATTTTTTTCCATTTACACACATTTTCTTTCAACAGGAGAAAGCAGGTGCACTTTTGGGGAAAGATGGCAGATCTTGATGGTGATGACAATGAAGGTGGTGATACTGATGGTAACGTGCAGTATCTTAAGGTTTCAAATGCGACTGTCAAGTCCTAGGTTAGACACTGTCCAAGAAATATCTCATTTAACCCTAATAATAGCCATAAAATAAATGTATTACTCTAATTTCCTATTATTATTTCATTTTGCAAGTGAACAATGTAAGGATTGGAGAAGTTAAATCACTTTTTCAAGGCTACATAAGGAATTACTCAAACCTAGCTCTCTGTAGAGATTTAATATTTATTTATTTATTCATTTATTTATTTGGTACTGAGGTATTCTACCTCCAAGCCATACCCTGTGAGACTGACCTCAAACTTTCAATCCTCCTATCTCAGCTTCCCAAGTATTAGGATTAACAGGCATGTGCCACCCCACCGAGCTGAAATTTTAATTTTTTGTATTTTTATTAGACCACCAAAAGAAAGCAAAAAACAAAACAACAACAAGAAATAGTATGAGTTGGGTGTAATAATTAGCTTTATAAGAATCTTGCCTGGATTAAGAGATGCCCAGATAGCCTTTGGTTTTGTAGACTGAGTAAAGATCACCCTCACCATGGTGGCGGGCATCCTCAAATTCAGACATGAATTAAACAGAAAGGAGGAAGGGTAAGTTTGCTTTAGGTTTACACTGGGATAATCATCTTCTGTCTTAGACAGGAGCCCCCTGGTCCTTGGGTCTTCAGGTTGAGACTGGAGCTACACCACTGGCTATCCTCTCGCATGTGGAGTTCAGAGGTGGACAGGAAGACTGATTAACACTGTTACTCTTTCAAGACATTATTCAGTTATGAATGCTCACCAGGCAGCTAAAGACTCACATGGGCCTGGAATTGAGAAAAGATGATGGATACCAACCAACCAGAACAGACACTTATGTTCCAAGGATGCATCGAGAACATGGTGAGTGTAATTCTAATAGACACAAGTGAAAATGGATGGAGATCTGGAAAAAAACAAATCCTTGAACGTTTTAATTAGAAAATAATTTGCTAGGTGGGTTTGGGGGTGTACTTCTGTAATCACAGTATCTGGGTGGCTGAAACAGGAGAATCACAGGTTTGAGGCCAGCCTCAGCAACTTAGCAAGGCCCTCAGCAACTTATCCAGACCCTATTTCAAAATAAAAAATAAAAAGAGCTGAGGGTGTATGTCAGATATAGGGTATTCCTGGGTTTAATACCCAGTGAGGAGAGAGACAGAGAGAGAGTGAGTAAGAGAGAGAGGGGGAGAGAGAGAGAGAGAGAGAGAGAGAGAGAGAGAGAGAGAGAGAGAGAGAGAGGAAGGAAAGGAGGAAAGGGAAGAAGGGAGGGAGGCAGGGGAAAGGAGGGGAGGAGAAAGGAGGGGAGGGACTGGGAATGTAGCTCAGAGGTAGAATACCCCAAGGAAGGAAGGAAGGGAGGGAGAGAGAGAGGGAGGGAAATGTTGATTATTTGCTAGTCTTGTTGAATACCATTTCAGTAGAGTTTAGGAGGCTGGACTTCAAGGAGTGTGAACTCATAATGTGAGGAAGGGTGGGTAACAGCAAACTATGGACACATTTGTGGCCAACAGGAGGGTACTGAAGTAGAAAAACAGCTTAAAAGATTAGCAAAGTCCAGAGGTTTTCCCCCACTTCTAAGATATGAATAAACATTTTCATGGGCTAGAGAAAGATAGTGTAGAAAGGATGAGATTAAAGATATAGGAGAGAGAAGGGCTTATCCAAATGGGGAGATCAAAGGCAAGGTTAGAAGATGGAAATTCAGAAAGGAAATTCACTGTCCTCTGGGGATCCAGGCACTGAATGGTCATGCCAGATTTCTGTATTGGCAAACTCTTAAAGGATGAGCAAGAGGGACCTATGTTCAAATCCTGATCCTGTCACTTTTTAACTCTCTCATCTTGCACAAGTCAACCTACCGTTCCCAACCGGAGCATATACATTTCTGAAAAGGATGTCAAGGGAACATGCCCTCACTCAACTCCTTGGGTTATTCCCAAGAAGGAAAAAAATGCAGAGATCCTCAACCTCTCTCCAGTCATGGCACATTTAGTGTCTTGGTCATTTTTTCAGTGCCCCAAGGCCAAAAGAAATGCCTAAAGCTTCCATTGAATAGGTAGGTCCAAAGAGTTAATAAGTGTGTATATTTTATCACTTGATACACATAATTTGAAAAACAGAAACTTCTCACTTCCATCTTAAATCAATGCACTTACTCTTGGGCTGTGTGCACCTGTGGACACTGATCTATTGCTCAAAACTTGGAATTGGATTGGACACCGCATTCCCTATTTCCTGTTCCACAATGACCTTGGTATGGTATGTGAGTTTTTAGTATGGTTACCCCTAAATCCCAGCATTACGTATATATGACATCATTGGAAGGATTGTAATGAGATCTGATGTTGAGACTGTAAACTACCTAGGAATTAGAAATACCCCAGTAGCTGCAAGGTGTCTGGTGGATGTCAAATGCCACTGGTTTTTTCTCTAAAGTGTTAAATATCCCTCAGTGCCCATCTAAGTTTTCTGTGGCCTCTGGGCACCCTTTGCACAATTTAGGAGCTATCATTATAAAGATTAAATTAAGTAATGTATGACTTTCATAATGCATAATACACAATGAGTCTTTACAAATTAATGTGGGAAAGGAGACCATCCCAGTAAAAGGGAAGGGGAGAGCAGCGGAGAAGCAGGGGAAAGAATATGAACAGAAAAATATCAAAAGAGAAAATCCTAATGGCCAACACGGGCCTAAAATGGGATTAGTCTTCCCCGGTTGTTAGGAAAATAAAATCAAAACAACAATGAAAAAAAAAACATCTTCACCCACCCAACGCATGAAAACGGAAAGATTGATTCTATCTAGTTGCGGATGAGGGTGTAAGAAAATAAAAACTCTCTCCTCTTGCCAGTGAGAATATATGTTACTGCAGCATTTTTAGAAATTAAGCTGAAAGTATCTAATAAAATTTAAAAATTGTATCCATTTAGCACAGCAGTCTCACTTGAAGGCATCCAGCGTACAGACATAAAAACACCAGTATGCATGAATATATGGTCAAAGATCTTTATTAGACAATTGTTTATCATAGCATAAAACGAAGTCTGAAACCAACCTGAATATCTGTCAATAGTAGAATAATTCTGATGCAGTTATTCCACGGAGAGTTGTTTGGTTATTAAAAGAATGAGGAGTTAGATTTATGTGTATTGACCCAAACGGATGTTAGCGAAAGAGGCAAGTGCAGAGTAAACAGGTATACGAAGATGTGGGTTTTTTTTTCTTTTTACAAAGAAATAAAAGAAAAATATGCTTATGCTTGTACAAGCATATGGGAAATCAGGTAGGACAAAAACTAACATACTGAATTGTTGATATTTATTAAGATGTGTGTGGCAGGGAGCAGGGGTGACTGAGTGTGAGTAGGGAAGGGGAAAATCACTGGTGTCACCTCTGTTCATATATTACATATCTCACAGGTCGCAACCAGCACCTATGTCCCTCAGTAAGTTAATGAATGAATCCAGTGATGTGTTTGCTTGCTTTTTCCCTCTTAGGGATTTTTTTTATATATATTTATTTAGTTAGTTAGTTAGTACTGGAAATTTAACCCAGGGGCATTTTACTTCTGAGCTACATTCCCCTCCAAATTTTTATTTTTTTTTCTCCAACCAATAGTTTATTGATATTACAAAGGAATAGTTGTACATGTCAGTAAATAAATCAATAAAAGTAAAAAAATACACACTTTAGAAATAGATAAAAATGCACTGACAAAATGAGTTCCATTTTTTTTTTTTTTTTCCTGCGGATCTGAGGATTGAACCCAGGGACATTCTACCTCCAGGTTACACGCCCAGCCCTATTTTTTGTTCTTTATTTTGAAACAGGGTCTCACTAAGTTGTGGAGGGCCTCACTAAGTAGCTGAGGCTGGCTGTGAACTTGGATCCTCCCATTTTAGCCTCCCAAGTACTGGGATTACAAGCGTGCGCCACCATGCCCAGCTCATCTTGAGTTCTTTGACAAAACTAGAATTACAATTCAGAACAACAATATGCGTCTATGATAATGCAAGGAATAAAAATCCTCATTATCAACATCAGCGAATTTTCAAAGATAAGGCACTACCATGAAGTTTTTCTATTTAATTTGAATATTGCCTTAAACAACTAATTTTTTTTAAACACGGTTTTCCTAAGTTGCTGAGGCTTGCCTCAGACCCGAGATCCTCCTATCTCAGCCTCCCAAGTACTAGTATTATAGGCATGTGCCACAATGCCTGGCTGCTTTTTCTCTCTTAAATGTATTTGACATACTTATAGCACTATGCCTAGCATGTAGTAGGAACTTTTTATGCCTTAGCGTTATGTCTGGTTTGTTTGTTTGTTTGTTTGTTTGTACTGTGGAATGAACCCAAGGGGTTCTGTCACTGAGCTTGAGTCCCAGCCCTTTTTTTTTGAAACAAGTTCTCCCTAAGTTCCCAAGGCTGACCTCAAATCTGCCATCTTCCCGTCTCAGTCTCCCAAATCCTGGGATTACAGGCATGCACCACCGCATCTGGCTGTCGCTTATTTCCTTTCTGGGTACATTTCTTTCCCTTTAGCTTTCTCTCCCTTCCCTTTACCCTCCTCTCTCTCCTTCTTGTTCTCAGGCCAGCTGGTGGGGACAGAGACAGGGCCTAAAACAGGGCACTTCCCCTTGAAAAGCTCAGTCTGCTAGATCAGCACATTTTCAGATAGGGAGGAAGGATGCTGAGGGAGAGCCTGCCAAGGGAGGTAACTTCACACCGGTAGGTCCTCTGCTTAGGAAGGGAGGGAGCTGAGGATTTAGGGGAATGGAAGTGGCCTTAGGTTGCAATAGGAAGTCACCAGGAGATGAACAGAGGGGTGGTCGTTCAGTGATCCTGCCCTCCTGGTTTCAAAACTTATCTTTCCGGAAGGGAAGAGTCTGGATTTAAACACCTTTGACAGCCGCCTCAGAATCTGATTCCTTCCTTTCTTCAAGTCTGTTTCTATGTGTGGGAGGAGGGATATTTCCCTACCTGATGCTCAAGTGTGTGTGTGTGTGTGTGTGTGTGTGTGTGTGTGTGTGTGTGTGTGTTTTCCTAGGGATTGAACCCAGGGGCATCGTTCTACCTCCAAATTTCACCCCTTTCAGCCTTTTTAATTTTTGTTGTTGTTTTCTTTTGAAATAGTCTCACTAAGTTGCTGAGAGCCTCCCTAAATTGCTGAGGCTGGCTTCGATCCTGCGTTCCTCCTATTTTAGCCTCTCAGCTACTGGAAGTACAGCATGCTCAACCTCTTCTGTGTTAAGTATGCTCAGAAATCAACCACTCCCACCCATCTCCCCCAGTCCTACCTCACCAATAAAACCAGAGCCAGGTTCCAGCCCTTCCAGCCCGGGGTGCCATCCCAGCAGCCTGGCCCTCCTCCCCAGCCCCTCACTCCTCAGTCCATGCATTGGCCTCTGTTTTCAGCCTCAAGCTGGCCAGTGTCCCCCCGCCAGCTCTCTCTGTCTTTCTGGACAATGGTCCTGGCTAAGACGGCACAAGGGTCAGATGGCAAGGCCACTGGGCTGGGCTCCCGAGAACTGTGTCCTAGTTTTCCAGGGTTCGCTGTCAGGAGTTGCCTTACTGTGGCCTCCTTCCCGCTCGCTCCCTAAATCCCTTCTCTAAATGTGAAGAAATGGCTTTGCCAGGCCCAGGAGAAGCCTCCAGCCCGGGAACGCCAAGCCTGAGGCGCTGCCGTCAGACCCCATTGTCTGCGTCCTGGGACTGCTGCCAAGGCCAGGGCAGCTTGGCTGGGGATGTGGAAGGGCCCTGTTCTGATCCCATCTGCTCAGAGTTGGAGAGAGAAGCCAGATCTCCTCCTCCTCCCCTCTCCCCCCAAACCCCAAGCTCTATGGATGAGTGGCTTTTCAGAAATGAAAAACCAGAGCCCTGTCGAGCAAGTCTTCTTGCTTGACAAAGATAGAATCTAAATATAGAAAGGTACGGCTAAACTCCATGGCAGAACAAGCAACCCCAATCTAGCACATGGCTTCTGGAGGGGACCCTGCCTTCTATGGCATCTGGCCCAGAACCTAGGACAAAGAAGAGGGTCAGCGGATGCGCTGGACTGACCTGCCTGATGCTTCCTGGCACCCTTCCCCCACATGCAAAGGCCTGCTGTAGAAACATCCACAAGACCCACCAGGGCACCCCTGGACCCCTCTTTATTCACCCTCAAAATAGCCTTTGCCCCACTTCTATTGGTATCATCTTTCCAAATATACTACCACTTTCAAAGGACCTTCTGTGAGATGCAGGCGGGATCCTAATGCACATCCTTTGCTTTTCTATGCAGCAGGATATTGTATGTCCACCACCTTAGTCTATCCTCACCATTGCAAGGGCATAATTAATTACTCTCATTTCGCAGTTATAAACACCCAGGCTGAGAGGTTAACTGATCCACCTAAGGCCACGTTGGTGGAATGCTCTGGCCTGTGTCCTGTGCTCAGAGAATCCCTTGTGATGACGGAGGGATCCTGCTGCTGGACAGGTGGACAGCTGTAGCTTCCCCAGATTACTCACTACAGGCATTCAAGGGCCCTCCGTGGGTTGAATCAAGAACCTAGGATCATTTTTCTTGAAACAAAAACAACTGCCAGGGAGCATCACGCTGATTCTCCTGTTTTCAAGGAGATAGTGTGGCCCTGATGTTGTTCTATTAGTTCCCAGGGCTGCCATAGCAAATTGGCACCTACAGAAATGTCTCCTCTTCTAGGTCTGGAGGCTAAAAGGTTTTGATCAAGTTGCTGGCAGGGCCGCATACCCTCCAAAGGCTGTGGAGAATCATCCTCCCTTGCAACTTCCCACGTCTGCTGGCACCAGCCATCCCCAGCATTCCTTGGCTTGTAGCGTCATCATTCCAATGTATGCCCCTGTCTTCATCTGCTTGCTTTCCCTCTGTATATGTTTGTGTCTCTGTCTCCAAATCTATCTCTCTTTTTACTTATAAAGACACTAGTTATTGGATTTAGTATCTACCTAATCTAGTATGACATCCTCTCAATTACATTTGCAAAAGCCGTATTTCCAAACATCGGGATTGTATTCTGAGTTCTGGCTATATGGTGGTCCCCTTATCCTTGGAGGATATGTTCCAAGAACCCAGAGGGTGCATGAAACTACGGATTGTACAAAATCATATATATACATATGCATATATGCATATATATTTCCTGTACTATATCTATGATGAAATTTAATCCATATATTAGGCACTATAAAAAGATTAACAATAACTAATAATGAAATAAGTACTTATGACCATATGTTACAATGAAATGTACATGAATGTGGTCTCTGTCTCTCAAAACGTCTTACTGCCCTGTACTCACCTATCCTCTTGTGCAATGACTGTGCAGTGAGATGAAGGTGAATGACCTAGGTATTGTGACTTAGTGTTAGGCTACTACCTCAGGGTTAATTAAACACAAGCACTGTCAGTCGATCTGATAGCCTAGATGGCTGCTAAGTAACTAATGGGAAGGTCCCATCTACATTGTGGATATGCTGGACAAAGATATGATTCACTCTCCCTGCAGGACAAAGTAAAATAGCATCAGATTTCATCACTGCTACTCAGAAGGGTATGCAATTAAAACGTTTGACTTATTTATTTCTGAAATTTTCCATTTTACTTTTTTTTGTCTAAAGATAACTATGAGTAACTGAAGTAGGAGAAATGAAATGTGCCTGGGGGGTTCATTGCACATCAATTTGGATGTGTGTGTGTGTGGGGGGGGTGCTATTTGACCCAGGACAGATGGTATAACATGGAAGGCAGGCTTTCATCCCAGATACACCTCTTGCTCACTGAGTGACCTAAAAAAATCTCTTAGTTTCTCTGAACCTCAGTTTTCTCATCTGTAAGAAAGGCATAATAGTAGTTCCTACTGCACAGGCTGGTTGGGAGAAGTCACCCAGACAATCCATGAAGAGTGCTCAGCCCAGTACCCACCCCACACACAGTCAGTAAGCAAACAAGAGCCTCTCTCCCTCACAGTACTTCAGGCCACAAACTCAGAAGTCCAGCTGCTGGAGTGAAATCCAGGCTCTGTCACTTTCAATCGGGAGAAGAAGGACAAATCGCCTAACCCCTCTGAGCTTTCATTTCCTTATTCTGAAACAGAGATAGTTTTGGTATCTACATCATAGGTCGTGGTGAGCAGCACAGGAAGTAACACAAAAAAGGTATACAGGAGTTATCATGCATGTGTAAGTTCCCAATAAGTGCTGGCTATTATGATATTGAAGTTCCCATATATCAGAGATAGATGATAGATAGATAGATAGATAGATAGATAGATAGATAGATAGATAGATAGGTAGATAGATAGATATAAAATTTCATATATCTATATGATAGTAGTAGTCATACATGGGACACGGGCAGGCTCATTTCAGCAGAGAGACCTCAGATTCCAGCAGAAAATGACCAGAGCTTGGTGGACCAATTGGTGTATCCCCAGAAGGGCAGGAAGCACCAGGCTTGAGATGCCGAGGCCAAGCTTTTCTGCCCTTGGCCGTGGCCCAAGAGGTCACAGCCCTCTCCTCCAAGACTGGCTGGCACCCAGGAAAGTCACCGGGATCTAGAAGTGTGCTCCAGCTTTGAGGATGAGCACTCCTCCCCAACACAGATCCAAAGAATGGCCTCCAGCTACCAGATAAAGGTGACCTAGGAGGTAGGGATGGAGACTGGCTGGGGAGAGCCAGGGGCGGAGAAGCAGCATGAAGCTCATTAGTAACTGACTACTCTGGTGGAACAGACCTCTCCTGGGGGCCATAACTCTGTCCCTGGAAGAAAGAATGATGAGTGGGAGGTGCCTGCGGCTC
>PVLC010042489.1:0-12898 GCA_004027655.1 Graphiurus murinus
GGTGGCGCACGCTTGTAATCCCAGCATTCGGGAGGCTGAGACCGGAGGATCCGGGTTCGCGGCCAGCCTCAGCTACCTAGTGAGGCACTCCGCAACTTAGTGAGACTCGGTTTCAAAATAAAGAATAAAAAATAGGGCTGGGGGTATAGCTCGGAGGTAGAATGCCCCTGAGTTCAATCCCCAGTACCGCCAAAACAAACAAACAAACAAACAAAAAAACCAAAAAAACAAAAACAAACAACAAAAACGGGGTGGAGGAATGGTACTGGGGATTGAACCCAAGCACATTCTACCTGAGCTACACTGGTAGCCCTTTGTTTAAAAAAAAAAAAAAAATTGTCCAGCCGCAAAAAATATTTGACACTATTTCAACTTTTGTGTAAGTTGCTTAAAAAATAAAAACTCACTTAAAAATGGATGTTTCCACTTCAAAGCAAAATGCAAATGAAATGAAATTTAAGTATTAACTTGAAAAAAATCTTTAAAATATTTTCAATACTATTTTATGATTAATAATCTACATTATGAAATGACTTGAAACTAAAACACTAATTACTTCTGATGGAAAACTATGGACTTTTTATTTGCACTTTTTCCCCCCACCAGAAGCTGCTTCATTCTGATTAAAGATAAAATCCCCAAAGCCACACTTACACAAAGACCATTCTATTTTTTTTTTTTTTTTGGTACTGGGGATTGAACTCAGGGGCATTCTACCTCCGAGCTACACTCCCAGCCCTATTTTTTATTCGTTATTTTGAAACCGAGTCTCACTAAGTTGCGGAGTGCCTCACTAGGTAGCTGAGGCATTCTTATTGTAATTCATTTCCAGCTTAATTACATGAGCCAGTCCAATTTTCTTCCCAGAATATAAACTGTATCAAAAACTAAGTGTGAACAGTTACTGATATACTAAGTATAATCAAAGATACAGTTTCATCTTTGCTAAAAAGAATACAAAAACACCTTTACCTAAAAATAGTAGGAAAAAGAATATTAACTCTAAAATAGAAGCCAAGTAGGTCTTCTGGAAAGGTTCTGTTGTTTCATAAAACTGCTCTTTTACTCTATTAGGTATGTCTAAAGTGTACTTCCGCCCACACACAGTAACATTTTAGTCCTTTCCGAGGCTGGCATTTAAATTTAACCACTATTCTACTTTGCTCAACTCCTGCAATGTGCTTTACTAGTAAGTTCCCACAGCTTGTTTTAAATCCTTAAAGGGGAGCCAAAGCAAGGAGTTGAGCAATATATAAGTTAAAGTATAAAAGTAGAAGCCTACATGTTTCAATGATTGCTTGATCCAAAAATCTTACCAACAAAACCTGGGTCCTTAGTTTTAAAACTGACTTTACTGGGGATCAAACCCAGGTTGTTGCACATGCTTGGAAAGTGCTGTACCACTGAGCACATTCCCAGGTCTCCCTGTAGAATCTTAAGTTGTTTCAAAGCACAACATTTGAAAGTTGAAAACAAGTTTTTTCCCCCTTATTACATTAACTTGCTGTGTGTGTGTGTGTGTGTGTGTGTGTGTGTGTGTGTGTGGTACTGGGGGTTGAGCTCAGAAGTAGGCTATCCTCTCCTCTCAGCATCCCAAGTACTGGGATTACAGACATTGAGCCACCATATCCCAGCATGTCTGTTTTAAAACAACCTGTCACAAAAGGACAACCCAATTTTAACTACTCAAAATTTACTGCATAGATGTAAGGGTTAAATATTATTTGACACACTGTATCCATGTTGAAAAGGTCTTACCTTCAAAAGCTAGTTTAAAAAAAAGTTCATAATATTACAATCAGACCTACTATAGATTCTTGTAAGCAAACACCAAATTTGTGAATTTTATATACCTAGAGTTGAACTGTGTTCCTCACCTTAATGTTTTTTTTTTAATAAAAAAGCAATCATATCTCAAAATATTTCAGTAAGCTAAACACTTAATTGGAGGGAAAGGTAGAAAAACAAGAGAATGTTAAAAATCTCAACGTATACTTTCAGATGACCAAAAAAGCGTGGTCGTCGTCTGTCTCAAGTTTTTAAGTGTCAATATACACCAAAGATTGTATATTGGATGCTCTAGCTAAAATGTTTAAAGACTAAAAGCTATTACTAATATTCTTTAAAATATAAATTAACCTTTGGAGGCCTGGAAGGTATTTTTAAAACTACATCATTTACATGGAAGTGGAGAGAAACCCTATCTATTGGTGAAGACCAAAACCAATGGCCCAAAAAGAAGAAGAAAAAAAAAAAAGAAATCTAATTAGCCGTTCATTTAACCAGGGAAATGCATTTATGGCGATTGAGCATGATTAATAGTGCATACCTCTACCTGCGACCCTGGGCTGCTCCGAGCCTCGCTGCAAGACTGAGTCAATCCTGCTAACGAAACAAGAACTGAGACAAGAGTGCAGTGAGGAGGCGCCAGGTGAGCTCCCCAGCACAGCCAAGCCAGCACCGACCCTGCCGCAGAAGCCCAGGGCCCAGATAATTTTAAATATGCCCAATGCACAGGTGGCTGAAACCTCTTACTCCTGACTTCCTGCTGGGAAAATTTCCAGGCCTTCTGTACACCTCTTGCACTGGCACCTCTCCACCCTCGGCCCTCCCACCCCACCAGACACACACGCACCGACCGTGTCCCGGTCTGGATTGGATAGTACCAACAACACGAGGCACACATTGAAGTCATTACACACCCTGGCCCGGGGTGGGCGGGAGAAGCACCAAGTTGGCGCTTAGTAGATCCACGTCAAAAGGAACAATTTTAAAGCTGTGAACTTGGAGAGGCATCGGTTACTTTTTCCTCCTTTCCTCTGCCCCTCTAGCCCCACATCCCCCAGGGGTAGCAGGAGGCTGGGGGAGGAGAAAGATCGATAGTGGCGGGCTCTCCCGGCTCTATATATCTGAAAAGGAAACAAGAGGGCAGCCCCAACCCGACCCCTCCCTCACAAGCTTCAGGTCGCAGCACCCCCTCGGCCCAACCTTCCCCCACCCCTAAGTCCTCGGATCGCCGAGCCGCCTCCGCCGGCTCCTTCCATACCCCTTCGGAACTTACCCCCAAACCCCAGGCCTAGAGGCTTCGTACCTTAAAGTAGATCTCGTCCACCACCTCGTGGTAAGTCTTGAGCTCGTAGAGCTGTACTTTGAAATAAGGCGACGACAGGATGTTGGTGAGAATCATGGGGTTGAGGTTCATGGTCTTCTCGTTGCCCCAGAGCGGCAGCACATTGCCCTGCTTGCCCGAGACCGCCGGCTTGGTAGCGCCGCCGCCACCGCCGCACTGCTGCTGCTGCTGGGCCGCGGCCGCGGCTGCCTGGTGCTGCGGCTGCGAGTTGCCTGTCAGCGCGGGGCTGTTGTTAGCCATGTTGCGGCGGAAGGAAGGAGGGAGGGAGGAGGGAGGGGGAGGGGGCCAGGCTCGATCTCGCTCTTCGGGACAACGGTCCGGGACCCTACTCCATGGAACGCCGTCGGGAAAGGGGGCCGCCTCGCTGTGCCCCAGGCGGGCGAGGAAGGACAACCCGGACGCCGGCAAGTGGAGTCCGGGCCGAGAGCAGAAGCCGAGGCGCGGGCAGGGAGAACTCCTGGGAGGAGGCAAGCCAGCGGCCAGGGAGCGCGATCTCTTCCGCCAACTGCCCCTGGGAACAAGATGGCGGGCCCAGCGGATGTGACGCCACACGCCCCGGCGTCCCCAGCGGGCCGGCGGCCAATCAGAGACACCTGGCTGGGCTGGCCCTTCCTCTTCCGGGTTCCGCGAGTCCTCTGCGCCCCGGGCTCACCCCGGTAGCCTCCTGTGCCCGGCGGTGGGGCGATTTGTCCTGAGAATTGGGGCGGCGGGGTGTGTGTGTGTGGGCGGTTTCAGGTCTAGTCTGTGTACGTTAGGGTTTGTACTGGGGAGTCTGGTTTCTTCTGTCTAGAGTCGGGCAGGATAGGGTTGACAGGGTGCTAGGTGCCTTTAAGTTCGCTACTGACTCCTGCCGAGTATCCGAGCTCTGCGGAGTTGTTTCAGGATTCTCCAAGAGCTAATGGTCTGGGACTCTGCTTCTCCATGTGATTCGGATGACAGGTCTTTCTGACCTTCTTGGGCTGGAGTGTGGGACCTAAGCTTTGCGCGTGTGTCTCTCTATGTTTATGGTACTCAGGATTAAATCCAGGGGCATTCTACCTCCGGGCTACACCCCCAGATCTATTTTAATTTTTATGTTGAAACGGTCTCAGTTGCTGAGGCTGATCTTGAACTTTCTGTCCTTCCGTCTGAGCCTCCCAAGTAGGGATCAGAGGTATGGGCCACCGCACCCGGCTGGTGCATTATAACTAGACATAATAGCGGGATTCCTTGTTACGTATTGGTACACGCCCACAACATAGTTTGATCAATTTATTTTTAATTTGGTAATTTCATTCTCACGTATCTTCCCCACAGTCCCTTTCCTCTGCTCTACTGATCTCCCTTGTAATCTCTCTTTCAAGAGATCCCCTCCCCCCCTTTTCTCTCTAGCTTCCATGTACAAGAGAAAACAGGACTCTTGGTTTTCTGAGTTTGGCTTATTTCTCCTAATGTAATGTTCTCAAGGTCCATCCGTCTTTCCTACAAATGAAATTATTTCCTTCTTTCCTATCTGAGGTCTTACTGGAGTTTATTCATCTGTAAGATTGGGATAACATCTTACAGACCTGTGTTGCGCATTATAAAGGAGCTATAATAACCTGTAGCACCTGGTAGAATGTTCCAGGCATCTGGTGGGTGCCCTTCTTACTGGGGGGATCTTTGAGTTCTAGGGATGCATTGTCCTAGGCACAGGGGAGAGAAGGGGGGCATCTGAGGTGAACAATGGTGTAAAGATGAATCAGAATCAGTCTCAGCTCTCAAAAGCTGCTGATAGCTTAGAGAAGGTTCATAGTGGTTGAGAGTTGAGAGAAGGCTGCACAATAACTCTCAGAACTTGGGAAACTGAGACAGGAGGATCGTATGTTCAAGGCCAGCCTCAGCAACTTAGATCCTCCAGCAACCTAGTGAGACCTTGTTTCCAAATAAGAAATAAAATCAGACTAGGGGTATAGCTTGGAGGTAGAATACCTCTGGGTTCAATTCCCAGTACCACCAAAAAAAAAAAAAGAGGGGGGGGGGTAGATATAGATGGTCATGGTACTGGGGATTTAATCCAGGATCTCATACATATTAGACAAGTGCTCTACCACTGAGCTATGCCCCCAGCCCTTTTTATTTTGAGACAGTCTTGCTAAGCTACCCAGGTTGGCCTCGAACTTATGATCCTCCTGCCTCAGCCTTCTGAGTAGCTGGAATTACAGGCATGTATCATTGCTCCTGGCTTTTCCTAAAAACTCTGGAGTTGGGAAGTTTCAAGGTCCAATCTTAATGTCAATTACACATACACAAGAGGAGCCAGATGTGGTACAGGCCTGTAATCCCAATTACTGGGGAAGCTAAGGCAAAAGGATCACAAGTTTGAGGCCAGTCTGGGTAATTTAATGAGACCCTATCTCAAAATTTTTTTTTTCAAGGTTGGGTAAATAGCTCCATAGTGGATTGATGCCTGGCATGTGTGAGGCCCACTATTACAAAAAACAACATCAGCCTATACTGTATTGCATTGGTGATTATAACACCAAGTCCCAGATGAGGCAAAGTAATAGATTTCAAGTCTTTTTTCTCCCTCTGGCTAATATTTTTGTTTTGTTTGTGGTACTGGGCATTGAATTCAGGGGTGCTCTACCAGAGTTACATCCTGAACCCTTTCTTTTTATTTTGAGACACAGTGTCACTAAGTTGCCAAGGCTGGCCTCAAACCTGTAGCCTTCCTGTCTCAGCCCACTAGGTATGGGCCCAGTGCTCCTTTATAATGAATGTATTTCCCTCACAGTGATGTTGAGAGAGCAATGCTATGTAGCCATAATATGTCCAAGTGACCCTGGCCTTGTGGCCAGTCAGTTAAACTGGAACCCCATGCTGCCAGTACCTGTGACACTGCTCCCTGGGAATAGATGATTTGGGGCTTCCAGATCTTCCTAGGAACACAATCAAGCAGTTAGCAGTAGGCACTAAAGCCCTAGGAATAGAATGAGATGGATAAAGAGCCATGTGGATCTACATAGGTTCATACCCAGATTCTGAGGAAGTGGTAACAAAATATGAGTTAGGAAAAAAAAAATTAAGTTCTCAAGTCAGTGTATTATGACAATGTAGCATAGTGTTATCTTTTAAAAGTCACTTGCTAGTAGAACATTGCCTAGCATGTACAAGGCCCTGGGTCCAATCCCCAGCACAGCAAATAAATAAATAAATATCTCTTTAGCTGGTGTTGTGTCTGCAGTACCACTACTCAGGAGGCTGAAGCAGGAGGATCACTTGAGTCTAAATTCCAGCCCAGCCTGGGCAACCGAGACTCCCCACACCAAACTTAAGCTGGGTATGATGGTAATAAGCCTGTAATCCCAGTGACTTGGGAGGCTAAGGTGGGGCCGGGGGGGAGGTTCAAGTTTGAAACTAGTTTAGGCAGCTCTCTCAAAATAAAAAAGCGGGCGTGGTGGCACACACTTGTAATACCAGTACTTGGGAGGCTGAGACTGGAGGATCTGGGTTTGCCGCCAGCCTCAGCTACTTAGTGAGGCCCTCTATAACTTAGACTCTTTTTCAAAATAAAGAATAAAAAAATAGGACTAGGAGTATAGCTCAGAGGTAAAATGCCCCTGGGTTCAATTCCCAGTACAAAAAAAAAATTCCCTTAAGTAGCCTGTAAGAACTTTTCAGAAATGAAGATTGAAGGAGAACTGGAAAGACCTAAGAAGAACCTAGGTTATCTAGGGGTGAAGGGAAGTTTTCCTCTGTCCTCTGAAGGTTTGCAGAAATAAACTGACATAGATTAAATGGAGAAAAGCATATACACCCTTTTTCTACAGAGGAAGGACCAAATGACCAATGTAGACAATTTTGACAGGTTATGAATGATTATTGGAGGGAATGAATGGTCAAGACAACTCAGCTTATAAAATGAGTCTTTGTTGTTTGCCTTGTTTTTTTTTGAGAAGTGGGTCATGCTGTGTTGCCCAGGCTGGCTTTGAACTCCTGGGCTCAAGTGATCCTCCTCTCTTAGCCTTCTGAATAGCCAGGACTAGAGTTGAGCACCACCACCACACCTGGCTAAAATGATTTTCTTGTGTTCAGAATGAGCCCAAGGGATAGACATTATTTTGTAATGAAGTCTATCTAGGCCTGATTATAGTTTTTTTTTTTTTTTTTTTTTTTTTTAGGTAGTTAATGAGGTAGAAGGCAGTTGTGTTTCTTTTGGCAATATTTTTTTTTGGGGGGGTGGTACTAGGGATTGAGCCTGGGGGCATTCTACCTCAGGGGCACACTGCCCCCCCCCAGCCCTATTATTATTCTGAAACAGGGTCTCACTAGGTTGATGAGAGTAATTAGTCTCACTACTTGCTGAGGCTGTCCTTGAACCTGTGATCCTCCTGTCTCAGCCTCCCAAGTACTGGGATTACAAGCATGCCCCACCATGCCCAGCTAACATGGTTTATTTTTTGTTTGTTTGTGCAGTGTTGGGGATGAAACTGTACCCAGCTCTACCACTGAGCCACATCTTGCAGTCAGTTCTTAATATAGATGAGGAAATTCCAGAGAGAACCTCTCCCTCTGCTTGGGTGGACAGAAGTAATACAAGCCTAGGGACTTTGATTTTAAGCCTGCTTTTAAGGCATTTTAATTTCCTTTAGGTCAAATGCCCAGCATGCCCAAAATGCCATATTGGGGGATATTGTTCTCTGAGTCTTAACAGTTTAATGAAGAACAGCCAGCCAGGGGCTGTGGGTAGAGCTCAGTAGTAGAGTGCATGCACAGCATATATGAGGCCCCAGGTTCAATCCAAGAGACAGAAAGAGACAGGCAGGCAAGGCAGAAAGGAAGCCATGTAGAAAAGGTTAGGGGAACAGTGGTACACCTCTGTAATTCTTGTAAAATTTGAGAGGCTGAGGCAGGAAGATTGTAGGTTTGAGGCCAACCTCAGGGACTTAGCCAGACCTTGTTTAAAAATAAAAAATTAGCCAGGCATGGTGGCGCAGGCTTATAATCCCAGCGCTTGGGAGGCTGAGACAGGTTTGCAGCCAGCCTCAGCTACTTAGTGAGGCCCTCTGCAACTTAGTGAGACCCTGTTTCAAAATAAAGAATAAAAAATAGGGCTGGGGATATAGCCTAGGGGTAGAATGCCCCCTGAGTTCAATCCCCAGTACCAAAAAAAAAAAAAAAAAAAAAAAAAAGGCAGTGGGACTGGAAATAAAGGATATAATGGTAGTAAGCTGAAGGAGATCCAGCAAGGCCCCCTTTTTCAGGTTCTCCTTGGCCTCTCTATGAGCACTCCTCCCTTGCTTCCTTCTCCCCAGTCATGAGGCAAGATTCTTTGGAAGGAAGGTGTTTGGGAGCAAGGAGAAAGTGACCTCTCTGTTTCATTGCTTACTTCCCAGGAAAAGAGTTCTAGTTTCTGTGACCAGCTTCGGGGGGAAATTGAGAAAGAGAACTGAAAGAGAACTGAGGATAAAGAAAACTTAGAGCTTCTTGCTTCTGGGACTCCCCTTCCAGTCTCCTTCAATTCAAAGTACTCGGCATGCCAAGTGAAACACTTTGGGGTATCATGTTCTGAGCTCCAATAGTACCACTATATACTAAGTCCTGTGAGTATTCCTAGCAAATTATCAAGCCTGATGGTGATCTTGGAGATCCTGGATATGTTCCTTAAAACAAAAGTTTTGTTTTGTCTTTCTGAAATGCTTACTTGGAGTCTGTGATATGAGGGAATAAAATGCCAGTGTTTCTTTAAAAAGAAAAAGAGAAAAAGAAGGCATGGGGGTGGGAGGGGTGTAGCTCAGTGGTAGAGTACTTGCTCCATGCAGGAGGCTTTGGATTTGATGCCCAGCAGAACAGGATAAAATGTATATAGGTCATGAGCACAGAGAAATCTTATCTATGCACCACTCTATGAATTGCTGGGTATTACTGGGATAACTAGAATTCTCTTGGTGTTGGATTGCCTAAGCTCCACAGAACAGTTTATGAGAAGATATGGTGGTGTTAGATGAAACGTATAGCAGGACATTGGTTTGGACTGAGCTCCTGTATTGGGCCCAACAGATCAAGCCAAAATGGAGTTGTTCACGCTGAAGTTCCACACCATGGAGCAGAAACTTGACCCCACCCCCACCCCCACCACCATACTGGGGACCCCATCCCTACACCAATTCAAAACCAGGTGTTTTATGCAACCTTCAGAAAAAATCAGGAAAGAGGGAGATACTAGTCAAATACCCAAACAGGCCAGTTTTGGAGACTAAGAAAGTCCTCTCTAGCTTTAACCTTTCCAAGGAAGGTAACATTGAAATGACCAGTCCAGCTTTTATTCTGTTTCTACAGCCAAACTTCTTTGCTCAGCCCGCTGGAATATTCTACACTTTATAGAATGAGTTGTTGCCCAGTTCTAGAATGGCAAGTAAAAGCCAATTTGATCTTTTTTTTATTTTTTTTTTTGCAGTACTGGGAGTTGAACTCAGGGGCATTCTACCTCTGAGCTATACCCCCAGCCCTATTTTTTATTCTTTATTTTGAAACTGAGTCTCACTAAGTTGCGGAGTGCCTCACTAGGTAGCTGAGGCTGGCCTCGAACCTGGATCCTCCGGTCTCAGCCTCCCGAATGCTGGGATTACAAGCGTGCGCCACCACGCCCGGCTCAATTTGATCTTTATACTAAACTTATTGTAACTTTATCTTTTGACAGCAGTGACAGAATTGATAATTTTGCACTGAAGTGCTCATGTCAAGTCAACAGGATTATCCAAGGACATGGAAAATAGAGGATGATGAAGGCCTGGGTGCATGTCTATAATCTCAGCTACTTAGGTGGCTGAGGCAGGAAGATTACAAGTTCAAGGCCAACCTAGGCAACTCAGTAAGATCTCATCTTGAAAACAAAAAAACAACGTAAGTGGGGCCCAGAGCAGTATTTGTAAAATAAGAAAACACAAGTTATTCCAAATAGCTTCAGTAAATAATACTGAAGTATTTCTATAAGAAGGAATTTTCCTTTAAATAAATATTTATGACTTTACTACCTTACCTCTTACTCTTGCTCACAAAAGAGGAGTGAATTACCTGATTGGAAGCCAGTTGCCACACAGACACATACAGATAAATTATTCCATGCTTTCACTACATTAGTTCTTATATTCAGTGGTGAATGGTGGTTCAGCAATCTTAATGGCGGATGTTAAATTTCATTTCTGTGTTTCAGTAAGTCCACTGTCCATTAGAAAGTCCATTGTTGAGCTGGGCATGGTGGTGTACACCTGTAATCCAAGTACTTGGGAGGCAGAGACAGGAGGATTCCAGGTTGGATGCCAGCTTCAGCAACTTAGCAAGGCTTTCAGCAACCTAGAAAGACCATGTTTCAAAACAAAAATTAAAAGGATTGGGAGTGTAGCTGGGAGGTTAGAATGCCCCTGGGTTCAATCCCCAGTACAAAAAAAAAAAAGTCTATTGTTGCTGCAAAGGTAAGGCATGATGTCTTCTGTTAAAGTATACATTTAAGGTAAAAGTTTAAAGCATACTCAGGATTTGGCAGTGTTTCTCATTTGTGGAGTATATGCTTAGCATGCATAAGGCCCTGGACTCAATCCCCAGCACACAAAAAAAGCATTAATCACATAAATATGGAATGAAAATGTATCAAAACTTTATTCAACTTATTAATTAGTAAAGGTAAAAGTAATATGATGGAGCAATTTTTTTTTTTTATGACCACTAACAGAACTGAGAACTATAGGGCTAAATGCTTGCAGGGTATACTGTAGTGGGGGAGGTGGGAAAACAGAGCAGGGAGAAGGGAAAAGGGTGGGGAGGAGCAGGAGACGCTAGGGAAGGGTTTGAGCTGGCTGCTATGGGAGCCCTGTGGACATGTTGAGGGGCCAAGTTTCCCATCTCAATGATATGGAAACTGAACCTGAATGCATTACCTGCCGTGAGAATTCACAGAAATCCTAAAACAGGTTTTTGCTATAATTTGGGTCTTGGATGTCCCCCAAAGGCCCAGGTATTAAAGGCTTGGTTCCCAGAGTTACGCTGTTGAAATGGGCTGGAACCTTTAAGAGGTAGAACCTACTGGGAGGTCTTTAGGTCACTGGGGTGTGCCCTTGAAAGAGACTGGGCCCTGGCCCCTTCCTCCTCCTCTTTTGCTTCCTGGCTATGAGGTGAGCATCTGTGCTCCACCAAGCAAGCACTCCCATGGTGATGAGCTGCCTCACCACAGGCCCAAAGCAACAGGCCAATGGCCACCATAGACTGGAACCTCCCCAACTGTAAGCCAAAATAAGCCCTTCCACCTTACAGTTATTTCAGGTATTTTGTTATGGTAGTGGAAAGCTAACAGTTTTGGAGCTGCCCAGACCAGGTAAGTAAGAGTTGAAGGCAGTACCTGATAACACAAATTTTATATCTGGTCTGAGGGTGTGGGCCACAGTGGCTGTCATAAAAACTTTCTCTCAAAGAAAAATCTGCAGATAAAATTCAGCCTCCTACAGAACCACATTCTTCATCACCATATGGTACAATGTTTTTTTGTTTTCTACTGAGGTAGCTCAGTTCTACCTCTGAGCTATACCCCCAGCACTATTTCTTTTATTATTTTCAGAACTGGAATAAAACACACACACACACACACACACACACACACACACACACACACACACACACAAATTAATCAGTTGACTTTTTTTTTTTTTTTTTGTACTAGGGATTGAACCCAGGGGCATTTACTCTGGAGCTATACCCTTAGCCCCTTTTTATTTTTATTTTGAAACATACTTATAAAGATACTTATAAACCATGGCTGGGGATGTAGCTCAGTGTAGAGCACATGTCTCCACAAGTTCAATTTCTAGCACCACAAGAAAAACACACACACACGGTTACATCATGAAGAGATTTCTATGCTCTTCAAACATCTATATGCCTTTTTTTGTATGATGTTTTTGCTAAGCATGATATGTAAGAATGTGGCCAAGAGGAAGAATCCTAGGAAGATTTTAAAGCAACTTATAACCCCTTGGAAAAGGTTTTAAACGGTGTATTTTATCACTTTAGAATGTTTTAATGTCATATTCAACATAGGGCTCTAACACCAAAATATGGATAATTTCAAAATTAACACATTAACCATATCAAATTTCTTCATTCTTGAGAAAACGTCAAAGGAAAAAAATCTAATTTAAAATGAATGCAGACTATTTTGTTAAACACATTTGTTACACATTTTTTGGGTAAAGGGAAGCCTGGCTATATGTCAGGCATCTGTCCGCCAGTTTAGGAAGGACTTGTGTTAAAACTTTAAAAAATATTACTTGAATTATGACTACATGACAGATTTAAATTCTAAGTAGGCCCAACTATCATTGAGGCCTTGAACCTGGGATATATGGTGGCTCAGTAGTCTTCAGGCGGATAATCCCAGTGCTTATACAGGTCATCCACAACAGCGGAGCCATCGCTGCTCAGCTGCACCGAGTCAGCAATGAGTGATCTCACCCGCTCTTCGTCCACACGCAGGCGGTGCAGTTTGGGATAAGCAAGGAGTCTTCGCAGGGGTATGAAGAATTTATCTCCTTCACAGAAGGGTTTTGGAGAACTTTCTATCCTGGCCTTTTCAGCGTCTGTGAAGACTGCTCCCAGCACAAGGTGAGGGGCCCCGGAGCAGTCAGCACTGTCTGGGTTAGTGCCTGATCCCTTCCGTTCTCTCAGCATCCGCTGATATCTCAATCTCAAGCGTTCTGCCAGTATCAACACTTCCCCGACCAATACAAACTTGAGCATCTTCTCCTGCTGTAAACTTGG
>PVLC010042490.1:0-12809 GCA_004027655.1 Graphiurus murinus
ATTTTTTTTTTTTTTTGAGATACTGAGGATTGAACCCAGGGGTGTCTTATTTCTGAACTATACCCTTAGTCCTGTTTTATTTCTATTTTGAAACACCGTCTCACGAGGTTGATAAAGTTTCACTACTTGCTGAGACTGTCTTCGAAACTGTGATCCTCCTGTCTCAGCTTCCCAAGTACTGGGATCATAGGTGTGTGCCACCATGCCTGGCTCCAGTGTTTTTTAAGTGAGGTCCTTGTGCCAACAACCTCGGCATAACCTCAGACTTTGTACAAATGCAAATTTGGGGAGCTACTGCCAACCTGCTGAATCAGAACCTCTGAGGATAGGCTCTGGCAATCTGTTTCTGATGTGTCTGGTGATGTTCAGTGTGTTACTGACGCATCCTCAAGTTTGATGCTCCTTTTTTGAGGACTACAGCTTGAATAGTTCTGCTTTTTGGTGTGTCCCACATTGTTCTTGCTGCCTGCTGTGGGTGATGGAGTGTCAACTTTAATATTCAGAACCCTGTAACTACTTCTAGGCGTGCTCAAAGTGCAGTGGTTAGGGAAAGAGTTCTCATCAATCCGTCCCTGTGCGAGGCTTCACCTCCATCCACCAGGCTTTGCAAAGCGGTGCTAGAGTACAGGAGCTCCTTGCAGTCTCGCTGACCCCTGGGCTCAGCTGACACGAGCTCTGTGGGATTGGTATTCTCCTGCACTGTGAACACAGCAGGGGCGGTTTAAATTGCTTTTACTCAGCAGAGGGGTTTCCTGCTTGGTTAGGGAGCTCCATGTAGATGCTCCATTTATTCTATTCTGTGACCTGGACTCTGATACAAAGCAAAGCATTCTTCCTCCGCTGTAAATGAGCTGAAATCATAGAAATCCTGGGTCAAATGGGCTTACACAAGTCATTTTGTTATTTTTCATGGTCTGTCTTTATTTTTTCCCCTGCGGTGCTGGGGACCAAACTCAGGGCTTTGCATGTGATAGGCAAGTGCTCTACCTCTGAGCTATGCCCTCAGTCTTTTATTATTTTTCATAACTAAAGTCTATGAGCTTTGGGATTGGTTGGTTTAGAGGCCCAGCAATGGTATTAAGAGCCAAGTTGCTTTAAACTTTCTGTTGTGACAATCTCCATGGTGGTCCATGCTCAGTTTGTTGGCCAATGGCTATAGTGGTTTCAGCCATCATGGCCAGAGTATAGAGTACAGAATAGAGAGCAGGCCTCCCCTCTTACTGGGGATTGAATTAAGGGATGTTCTTACCACTGAGTTAACAAGCCTAGCCCTTTAAAATTTTTTTTTGGTGGTACTAGAGATTGAACCCAGGGTCATTCTACCTCTAAGCTATATTTCCAGCCCTACTTTATATTTATTTTTGAAACAGGGTCTCTCTAAGTTGCTGAGGCTGGCTTCGAACCTGCAATCCTCCTGTCTTAGCCTCCCAAGTACTGGGATTACAGGTGTACACCACTACACTTGGCAAAAAATTATTTGATATTTTGAGACAGGGTCTTCCTAAGTTGTCCAGGCTGACCTCAAACTTGCAGTCCTCTTGCCTCCCAAGCAGCTGGGATTACAGGCCTGCCCAGAGCAGGGGTTCTTACTTGGACTCCACACACAAACTCAGGGAGCCTGAGTGGGAAAAAGGATTACATCAGTAGCCTCTAACTGAAAGTTGGCATTTCTTCCGACTATGAATGTAAGCAACAGCTACAGTGGTAGTAGTAGGCTATGGGTTCACCCCCATGAGAAATGACATATATTTCCATTTAACATTGCACTTGTGAATATGTAATGATATATAACTTATACTCACCCCACTTTGAAATTATGGTGATTATTAGACCCATCACTGGATCTTGTTATTGAATGTGTCTGTAAAGTTTCGCATATATTATTACATCATAAATATATTGTTTTAAATTTTTCGTAAATGTTAGCGTTACACTTGTTTGTGTGTAGCTTATTTTATGCATTTAAAAATTTCATTCTAAGAAGAAGACCACAGAATTCAGCTGAATGCCAAAGGGATCCTGGCATCATCAACAACGAAAGGTTAGGGATCTCTGGTGGAGGAAGGAGAGTCTGTCTCTTCTCTTGGTATTTACCTCAGAGATGAGAAACGTCATATCTCACCAGCAAGGACTAGGTCACATGACATCCTGGAGCCAGTTGTTGTGAAAGGAAAATGGAACTGTGAAGAAAAATGAAAGATCCCCATGCCACGGAGGGGAGGATCAACTTTCCCTGAGATAGTGGGGCTACTTGGAGGGTGGCTATCAGAAGAAATTAGGGTTTTGTTAGAAAAGAGCAAAGGAACGCTGGGGAGGCAATCCCTTATGTGTGCTGTGGGTTAGGGTTGCTCAAGGGTCTGCACTGCACTCTACCACATTTTGGGAGGATAAGACTAAGATAGAAGGTGCAGCAGGCATGTTTTTATGTATGCACTTGGGGACAGTAGGGAGGCAGGAGGGGCTTTTTACCCCTCCAGAAAATTTCCCAGAGAAAGCTATGAATAGATTCAGTCTTGGAGAATGAATCAGACTCAGCCAGGAAAAAGAAGATGGAAAATTATTCCAGAATGTGGAAACAGTATGTCCAAAGGCCAGGGGCACGAAAGAGCAGGGTGTGTTGTAGAACTGCAAGTAGTTTCATATTTGGTAAGAGAGAGGGTATGGCAAGAAAAGAACCTGGGGAGGCGGCCTGGGACACTGACATGAAGGACCGTGAGTCCCAACATTGGGGTAAGAATTTTATCTAGGTGAACACAGGCAGTTCCTGAGGGGTTTTAAGCAGAGCAGTGACACAACCCTATTTGTTTTTTAAAAAGATCATTCTTCATTCGGGAGGCTGAGACCAGAGGATCCGGGTTCGCAGCCAGCCTCAGCTACCTAGTGAGGCACTCCGCAACTTAGTGAGACTCGGTTTCAAAATAAAGAATAAAAAATAGGGCTGGAGGTGTAGCTCGGAGGTAGAATACCCCTGAGTTCAATCCCTAGTACTGCAAAAAAAAGAAAAAAAAAAAAAAAGAAAGTTCTTGCTGCGGTAGGGTGACTACATAGAAGGGAGCAAGAGTGCCCAAGAGACTACCTAGGAGCTTGTTAAACCAGGGGAGAGAACAAGGGTGGGAGCAGTGGAGCTGGAGAAGAGAAGATGGCCTTGATGGAACTTAGGAGACTACTGGATATCACATGGGAGTGGTGGTGAGGGAAATGGATAAATCCCAGATAATCCACATACTTGTGACTTAAGCCAATGGTAGACGGTGGAACCGTTCACTGATTAGGAGATAGGAGGAAATGCAGTTTGGGGCCAGAGCACAAGCCAAGCAAGCACAAGGCCCTGGTTTCAATATCCAGCACAGCAAACAACAATAACAACAACGCAGAATTAGACAGATTATAATATGATTTTGACTCCTTTATGTCTTGATATTCCCATTTCTTTTTTCCTTTCCCTCCCTCCCTTCCTTCCTTCCTTCCTTCCTTCCTTCCTTCCTTCCTTCCTTCCTTCCTGATATTGGGGATTGAACTCAGGGAAATTCTACCTCTGAGATACACCCCAGCTCTTTTTATTTTTTATTTTATTAAGTTGCTGAGGTCTTGCTAAATTGCTGAGGCCTTGCTAAGTTGCTGAGGCTGGCCTTGAACCTGCAATCCTCCTGTCTCAGTCTCCCAAGTACTGGGATTACAGATGTGCACCACCACATCTGACTTCCCATTTCTTGTATGTTTCCTGAAACCTCAGGATCTCCACAACTTTTCCATTAGAATCATGAGCCTTGATTTGAGATCTCCAAGATATCCATGGAAATAGAAGACATGAAAGAGAAGGGATGGAACTCTGTGATATAAATTTTGATCTAATGCTCCAAAGATTCACACTAAGACAATAAAACCACTAATTCTGTCTCTAAGTATACCAGGAAATGGAAGCTTTGCAGAAAAATCAAGTAGTATTATAATTATAGGCTTTTAAGTAAGTATCAGGGGTGATATTTAGCACCAAACAATGAGGTGTTGAAGACTTTATTGTTTTTTGTCCTGTTCATAGACTGAAATCAGACTCAGCAGAATTCAGGGGCTTTTAAATAGATTTGGAAGTGACTCTGAGCCAAGGTGCCTGCCACTTACAGAGTAAATTATCAAGGCAATAAGAGGCTGGAACTTCAGCCTGGGGAAATAGTTAATTGCTTTGCCCTCTAGTTATTGTGTTAGTCCTTTGCTTACTGTAAAGTGTAGCATTCCAAGACAGGGGCTATAAATTTCTTGGCAGGGGACCTATTCTGGAATGGGATGGAAGCCGGAAAGACAAGCAATCATTGATGTCAAAGTTAATGATCAATTGTGGGAAATATATAATATATATACATATATATATACACACATATATATATGGTGTTTTTTGTTGTTGTTTGTCTTTTGTACTGGAGATCGAACTCTGAAGCATTCTACCTCCAAGCTACACCTCCAGCCCTTTTCATTTATTTTTATTTTTGAAACAGTTTCTTGCTAAGTTGCTGAAGCTGGCCTTGAACCTGTGGTCCTCCTGTCTCAGCCTCCCAAGTACTGGGATTACAGGCATGCGTCACTGTGCCCAGTCTAATATATATCTTTTTCAGGCAACGTTGTCTATCAGAATCCTTCCATTTTGGCCTTTCTTATGTTCTTGGTTCCCTTCCTCCCATTTGCACATACACATGTGTATTCATCAACAAACTCTACACACAGTGTGGACACATTCAACATAGTCTCGGGCTGGCATTGTTTTAGGTAGATGTATGCACACAGAGATCTTAGTCATGGACAATGTTAACCCAGGCGCTTTAAAAAGAGGATGCCCAAGCTGGGTGCAGTAGTACACATCTATCATCCCAGTGACTCAGGAGGCTAAGGCCAGAGGATGGCAAGTTTGAGGTCAGCCTGAGCAAATTAGCGAAACTCTATCTCAAAATAAAAATTAAAAGGGCTGGGGTGTTGTTTAGCGGCAGAGTGCCCCTGAGTTCAATCTCCATTGCCCATCCCCTACAAAGAAAGAAGATGTTGGCTTGAGAAGGTATAGTTCATGAAGACTAGAAGTTGTGTTGGTTTTCACTAGCCCTTCAGCCTCACCTCACCTTACCCTGGGCTCTTTGCATTTGTTCTATTTCTTGATCTCTGGTCCTGGGCTTTGTGCTACACAGAATGTACCAGTCACACTGGCCCTGTTCTTAGGCACTGACAGGCAAAGGCTGGTAGTGTTCACATGACTCCGGCTGTTGGGGGTGGAGGTGGCTCCTGCTGCTGCTGCTGTTTGCTTGGGTGTTACCTGGGTGGGTGGGGTGGTGTTGAGACAGGTGGGCTCTTTCACACACCATGCACTTGCGAAGGCGTTTTGTGCTGGGGAGCTGTTTGTTCCTTCGCCCTGCAAGCTGTTGGCTGCCTCTGCTGAACAGAGGCCGATTCCCTAGCAGATGTTCCTGCTCAAAGGCTGCCTTAGAAATTGCCTCCCCTTGCAGCCAGGCTGGTCACCCGGCTCTTTCTCCATCCACTGTGTTAGTCTGGCAAGAAGCAGGCAGGCAGTCCTCCAGAACCTGGGAGCCACCATCCTGACAGGGCTGTCACTAGGCACTCAGGGAAGGAGGAAGTATCCAAAGGCAAAGGTTCAAGTGAAGGACGGTCAGCTCTAGGGGGGGCCGGCACCTGACTCCTGAGCCCAGAGGTCAGAGGGGCAGCCAGAGGGCACTGCCAGGAGGAGAAGTCCAAGCTCTCATCCGTGGGCCCAGGATCTGCTCCTCCGGCCTTGTTGGCACACACGTGGAGTGGAGGCCATAGCTGGAAGGCTGGCAACCTGCAGGTGAACATAGCCTGATTCAGGGGAGGCTGGAGACACTAGAACATGTTCTCAAAGTCTGATTCCATGACACCTGAAAAAGAAACAAGGGTTCTGGGACTAAATCAACTAGAGAAACATTGAGTTAAATAAAGGGAAATCGATTTCTATACTGAAAGATCTCAAATTTATAGTTTGTCTAAGAGTGTACATCTTTAGGCAGGGACTAGAGGATATCATGTTTCTCAGACCTTTTGGACAGTGGGACTCTTTTTTTCGTATGAACAACTCTTGGGGGAAGAGATCCACAGGACCCATTTTAGGAAAACACTACCTTATGCTTTCCTCACATAGGAAGGCTATATGACCAAGCTGGATCTTGGTGCTGGGATGCTAGCCTTTGAATTTGGATATTCATGGGGTTCCTTTAGGCCTTTAACTTTGGTGTTTCTTGTATGTATGTCATGGAGAGTCCTTTAGGGACCCAGACCTCTTGATATTAAAATAAGACATTAGTTCCCAAGCTGAGATTGTAACGTGACTTCAGGAGTGAAGTAACAGAAGTTACTAAGCAGGGTCTGCCTGGAGTGGCGGTGGATGCTGGTGGTGAATAATCTTAGTCTTGAACAATGGTGGGGGGAGGAGGGGGCAGAAGGAGCAAGAAGACGAATCTGCAGGGAGGGGGAGGGCGCAGTGTGCCGTGGGGGGAAAGAGCTAGGATCTACAGTTGGATAAACTTGTTCACATGCTGGCTCAACAACTCATCAGATGTGGAATCCAGGCAAGTTTTTAAACCATTCTATGTCTATAATTGTGGTTCATAATAGCATCTACTTCCCAGGGTATTTGTGAAAAATAAATAAGACAATACAAGCCGATCAACATATGACCTGCTTCAAATCAGCGGCCAGTTCTGATACAGAAACAAAGATATGTCCGTGGAGAGAAGGGACCAGAGAATGAATGTGCTCTGCTATACACTGACGGACAGGCACAAGGTGGAGAGGTGAATGGATGGAGTGCTATGGTCTGAATGTCTGCATCTCCTCCCAAATTCATTTGTTGCAATCCTAACTCTCAAGGTGATGGTATCAGGAACCAGGCTTTGGGAAGATTAGTTCATGGAGGCAGAGCCCTCAGGAATGGGATTAGTGCCTTATAAAACAGGCTCAAGAGGGCTTCCTTACGCCTTCTACCATGTGAGTTCACCAGAGAAAAGGAGCCATGAACCAGGAAACAGACCCAGATGACGTATCTGCTGGCACCTCGATCTTGGATTTCCCAGCCTCCAGAACTATAGGTTATAAATTCCTGTTGTTTATAAGCTACCCAGTCTACGGTATTTTGTTATAACAGTCCAGATGGGCTTAAGATAATGGAATTATCTTGGTACATTCAGGCTGGGTGAGTTGAAGGAAGCAGAGAGGCATAAAAGAGAACCCATTTTCTGCTTCTGCAGCTTGGGCTGTGCTGGCTTGAACTTTGCTCTCAGTGGTCATTGTGCCATGGGAGAAAAACACTAACACATGCAGTAAACGCTAACCTGTGCTGTTTGGAATCTAGAATCCTTTGCCATGCAGGGTGGTTCTGTAACTGGGCTGTGGGCCGGGGGAGGGATCCCGGCCACTGGGGAGCCTGGCATTAACACAGCAGGGGTACAGAAAAGGTCACTGGCATTTTGGGATGCCTGGAGCCTAGTGAACCGAGGAATGAGATCACCAATTCACCCTCTGGTTGCAGAGTCCCAACTCAGGAGGTGATTCATATCCTAATGGTAGGGGGAGGGGCCATAATGAGCAGTTCCTTCTCCTCACTCTCTGGGCTTGGTGCTGCCTTCAGGCCAGGTACAGGCACTCTGAGAAAATGATCTAAAGACTCAAGGGGAGGCCTGAAACAGTTTGTGCCACATGAAGGAAAACAGGGGAGACAGTTGGCTTGTGAGTTATTAAGGCCAAACCCAGCCAGTTTCCAAGAGCATCCTTCTTGATGTTGAGGTGAGGGGCCGAGAGAACCGTTCAGTGTGGTCTCCAGAGCGAGATCCTTGCAAGCCTTAGAAAGGGTTCTTTCTGGGTGTGAAGGATGTAGGCTCAGGTCATACTTAGATCAAACCAGAAATAGCATCAATAGCCAACTTCCAATGTTTTATAAGCCCTTCCAGGTACCAGCTCACTGAGTCCTCCCAACCCTCTGTGGTAAGCTTTCTCACTAGGTCCATTTTGCAAATGGGACAGCTGAGCTAAGGACAGGTTGAGTAAATTGTTAGAGGTCCTACATGTGTTAAGAACCAGGATTTACACCCAGGTGTTATCACTCCAGAGCTTGGAGACTAAACCACTGTGCTATCATTGGACTTAGCAGAAATGGGATTCTATGGTGGGCAAGGGGAAATACCTGGGGAAGAAGTAGGAGCCCTCATTTGTTTGTTCTGAGCTTGGTTGGGGCTCTGGTGGGCAGCAGGCTCAGGAGTGAGTTCAGGCCAGCACCAAATGCCTGAAGTTCAAAGTCTTGCAGACAGAGGTGAAGAATCAGAGGCAGCTCAGACACATTTTATTAGTAAGTTGCTTTGTGGTGTTTCCCAGTGCTGATTGTCCCAAGGGCATGATGCATGGTAGAGACAAGGTTATCTCCTGGCCCTGTGATGGTCCTAAGCTTCAGGAGCAAGAAGATCCTGAGTCTTAGGAAGGAGAAAAAGAACAAAGCATATAGTGAAAAGACCAATGGCTTTAGAGCTACACAAGCTTGGCTAGTCTTGAAATCTTGCTCTTTCATATACAATTATAATGCACCAATAAAAAATTTAAAAACAAATCTTGCTCTAAATCCCTTTAGCTCTGTACTTTGGGAAAGTTATTTAACTTCTTTGAGTTCAGTTTCCTTGGTGTAAAACATGGATAATGATATGTACCTCACAGCATTATTTTTATGAGGATTAAATGAGATGGTGGATGCACTTTAGACACTGCCTGGGACACGTAGGTGTTCAATCTGTGTGAATTCCTCCCCTCTCCCTGCTTGCTTTCTTCTCCCTTTTTCCTGGGAAAACATGGGTTTCTAGGGTGAAAAAAAGAGAGGGAGCAGGAGGAAGGTGAGGCAGCCACATGGCCTGTGGTCCTCTCAAATGCCTATGGGGGAAGGTTGTTTCTGATCCCAGATGTGCTTGGAGAAAACACAAACATCGACTCTGCACCAGGAACCAGGACGGGGCTGAGGTAGGCCTGCAGGGACAACTGGGAGCCCAGACAGGGAGCTATGCCCTCGAGAGGGCTGAGACCAGAGGAGGTATCCCTGAGGCCCTGACCAGAGAGGGAGGACAAGATGGTGAACTCCAGCTGACAGGCAAGACCAGTCTATCTGCAAGAGCCCAGGCACCATGGAGTCCTGAGTCTAGCTCACAGCCACTCTGTCCCTTCTCTCATCCTTTTTGGGAAAAGCAAACCATGTGGGCTGTCCTCTGAACACCAGGAAAGAAAAAAGCTACACAGAAAAAATAGGGAGAGCGTGCTCGTCCTTTCTTTCATTCATTCCACTCTATCTGTTGAATACCTCTTGCCTTCACACGGGTCTCAATGCATAGGACTCACTTCACAAACAGCACACCTGCCAGCAGTGTGGCCTTGGTCAAGTCCCTTAACTTCCTCAGACCTCAGCTTCTACAGCTATGTGATGGGTTAAAAGACACCTACTTGCTATGTAGCAGGCACACAATGAAATTCTTTCTTCCCCATCTTCTCCTCCTTTCCAAATGTCTGCTGAGAGAGGGAGGACTGAGTCTGCCAGCACTCATTTGCATGTGATTTTGTATAAATGTGGGATGTCTTTTAAGCTGGGGAGGTGGAAATGTTGCCAGAGGCTCGCTTTTGTCTCCACTCTTCTGCTAACCATGCCTGTTTCAGTTCTCTATTGCTGCAGAAAAGAATCATTCCCTACAGCAACCATTGTGTTCTTATCTCATGGGTCCGCAGGTAGACTAGGGTTGACTAAGTGCTTATTGCTTAGAATCTCTTGGGCACTTGCGATCAGAAGTTTGCTGGAACTGGAGTCATTTCCAAGGTTTCCTCACTCATGTGATTGACATTGGTGCTGGCTGTTGGCTAGGAGTCCCCCAGACACCTCCACCCACACGTGGCCTCTCCCTGTGGTCTGGATTTCCTCACAGCATGGCAGCTGGGCTCCAAGAATAAGCATTCCCAGAGAACTACGTGGAAGCAAAAATACTGCTTCCACCAGAGTTACAGATCTGCCTAGCTTCAGGTGGAGGAAAAGGACATCTCTTGATGGGAAAACCATCAATGTCACATTGTAAAAACTTTGGGGTGGGAGATCTTGTTGCAGTAATTATGAACAATACACTCTGTCACACTGCCCAACCAAGAAGAACTTCCAGAAGGAAGGCTGTGGCTTGACTCCTGGGGCTGAAGTTGCTAGTTATGGAAGAGCACAAGTCTTTGGAGGAGATGCTTTGGGCCTAAGTTGGGGTGGGGTGGGGTGGAGAATTCAATGCCAAGGTAGTTCTTAAAATTCTGGGGTTCCAGAATTGGATTAGATTCTCTCAGAGGGCAATGGGTAGAAAGATAGGGGGCACATGCCTGTAATCCTAGTACTTGGGAGGCTGAGACAGGAGGATTGCAGGTTTGAGGCCAGCTTCAGCAACATAGTGAGGCCCTGTTTCAAAATGAAGACATAAAAAGGACTGGGGGTATAGCTTGGAGGTACAATACACCTGGGTTTAATTCCCATTACCTAAAAAGAAGAAAAATGGGGAAAAGGGAGAGCAATAGAGCCTGGCATTATGGGGATTTGTTAGGTTTAGGAAAGAGTATCTAGTCTTTCTCTGGTGAGGTTCTGATGTTCTTCCAGGGAACCCACTTAAGATGCTTGAGGAGGCCCTGGGAGCTCAGGGGATGGGGAACAGTACTTGGGTCAGAGGTTAGTAGGCACTGGCAATGGTGCCATGTGAGACTTTGGCCTTTTCCCTGCACCCCCTCTTTCACCTCCAAAGTGGATGGCAATTCCTAAGCATCCAGAGGTGGCAGGCTGGCCTCCTCTCTGGTATGGTATGCCCGGGACAGGCCCACCTGCTGCATAAAGAGAAACCATCCTCTGTGCCCACCATTCCACCCATTCCTAAAAACTAAATAAATGTGAGCGTGAGTTTGGAACTAATCTTTTAAAAAGTGATTCTCTAGGTGGAACCCGAATGGAATCAATGGAAATGCACATGATCACCAGAAAAGGAGGCCTCCCGCCTCTGCCCCCCGATGAACGAGGCAGAGATTAATCTATTGAAATCAAGCGGATAAATTATACGTGGATGGGAACTGGCTCAGGGATAAGGTGTTTGATAGGGTGCTGATGGAAATGAAAATGAGGCTTGAAAGATCGATTCTGCCTTTGAATCGGCTCCAAGTCCCACCAATAGCCCTGGGCCTGGCTGGCAGAACACATCCTGACTTATCAAATTGGAAAATACCCCATCCTTAAACCTTTGAAACAGGCACCTTCAAAGTAATTGCTAATGTTTTGGATGACATTTCTGTGCGTCACCAAGAATAATAAAAAGGCAATAAAAGTTTGGAGGCCCATATATCTGTTGCCTTGATGGTTGATGTAAATCAAACCTATCTCTTCAAAGGGATAAATGGGAAGTTTTATGGTGTGCCTGTTGCCTGCCAAGGCAAGAAGGGTGGGTCTAAGTTTGGGGTTCAGTCCAGACATCTCTGGGTGACCCCCTGTCCTTTAACCCTCCTGAGCTAGTGCGTTTCCACCCCTGCATCCCCTTATAATAACCCCGCCTATCCATGTGATGGACTGCATGTGTGCCTACTAGGTGCTGTGTAATGTACATATTTGGTGTTCAATACATGTAATCAATACAAAGATGAATATAGCAAGCATCTATCATCAAGAAGTTCTGAGTCAGAGAAACACAAACAGATACATTGCAATGCCACTTTGTTAGTTTAAACCAAGAACGGTCAGAGGGTTTGAAGATGGACAGGTTTATAAAGGAGCAGAGATTGCTTTGCCTGACAAAGAGGATTACTCCCTGCTAATGACTGTCTGACTAGAGCTTCACAATATGCCCTCAGAGAATCTTTAAGATATCCTCTGCTGAGAAAGTATGGAGAAGAAATGAGTTTGAATGGCAGCAGAGGCCACTTAGGTGAGGCAGGGAAATTTGACCATGCATGTTGTGGGTGGACCAGTGCAATAGTGATGGTTGATGTAGCTCTAAGAGGTCAGAGACCTTCTCTCTCTCTCTCTCTCTTTTTTTGCGGTACTAGGGATTGAACTCAGGGGCATTCTACCTCCGAGCTACACCCCCAGCCCTATTTTTTATTCTTTATTTTGAAACCGGGTCTCACTAAGTTGCAGAGTGCCTCACTAGGTAGCTGAGGCTGGCCGCAAACCCGGATCCTCTGGTCTCAGCCTCCAGAATGCTGGGATTACAAGCGTGCACCACCACGCCCGGCTAGAGAGACCTTCTCTCTATCTCAGGGAATTCACAGGGCTCTGCTCATTGGAGGTGCTCCACATATTTTTCTTTAACAAATGAATAAACAAATGGTCCATTACCTGGTGTTATTTCAGGATAGAAAAGATTCCACCTGCTTGTATGACCAAGACACAAAACCACATAACAAGCTGGTAGAGGGAAGATGTCTCTTCCTTGCTGAGATGTTGTTCTTTATACCCATTTGAACCAAATGGCTCACTCCTTTTTAAAAACAGGTGTTATCCAAGGTATAATTTGCATACAGCGAAGTGCATACATCAGAAGCAAATAGTTCAGTGGTGTTTTTATGTAGGTACACACCCAGGTGAATGTCCCCAGATCAAAATCCAGGAAATGGCCAGCTCCTGAAAACTCCACATGACCTTCCTCTCCCCTCAGAGGAAACCACTACTTTGATTTCTTTGCTAGCTTCCTTCTGTAGACTTGACTGCCATGTTTGAAAAAAGAAATCATCTCAGGACAAACCAATTAACAGGTTGATTTTTTCCTTGAAAA
>PVLC010042491.1:0-12501 GCA_004027655.1 Graphiurus murinus
TTTTTTTTACACTCTGGAGGATTTTTAAGAAGAAAGTTTGACCCCTCTGCTCTTCTTTATCTGTTTCTGTTCCACTTTCACTGCTGTTGCCAGGAAGTATTATTCCAATGAGCACATCCTCATTGCGTGGTATACATACACACTTGACAGCTGCTTAAAATGATAGCTAGTGCTTTTTCTCCAAGAATCCGCTAAGCAGCAGTGCACAATAGCTGCTCTTTGCATTCATTTATAAGAATGCTATTGTTGTAGAGAAGAAAATTAAACTTCAAAGTAGTCATTTTAATTTTCGAGAAATTTGAATAACTTATTTCTAACTTGTGTATTGTTGGCTTTCTTATTTAGTTAACTAATACCAGTAAACAACCAAAAACATGTTTACCATCACTAGAAACCTCTCCCTATATTTTTTCTAGTGGCATCTGGCAATATATTTTGTGTTCAGTGTGCCTAAAAAAGTATATAGAATTATATTACCTATCTAAACTACATGTGGATAAAAAATATATATATAAGTAAGGATATATATGTGGATGAGTTTTAAAATTTATATTAATATTTTTGTGCATTTTCACTTTTTTTTTTTTTTTTGCTGTACTGGGGATTGAACTCAAGGGCATTCTACCTCCGAGCTATACCCCCAGTCCTATTTTTTATTCTTTATTTTTAAACAGGGTTTCACTAAGTTGCAGAGTGCCTCACTAGGTAGCTGAGGCTGGCCGCAAACCCAGATCCTCCGGTCTCAGCTTCCTAAGTGCTGGGATTACAAATGTGTGCCACCACGCCTGGCTTCACTTTTTAAAATTGGCATTATATACTTTTAAATGTTTAGGTTAGTTTATATACTAAATGATCCTAAATATGTAACAGAAGGCACTAAGGAAAGAAACAATCGATAGAAACTAAATTATCTGGAAGGACTAGGACTGGTAGTTACTTTCACTTTTGTTTTCTTTGTATTTGAATTTTTCTATAATAAGCATTAATTGCCTTTATGTAAAAATAAGTTTCATCTTAATAGCAAATTGCATTCCATCATTTATCTGCATAAATACACTATGATTTTTAAATGATGGTGGTACAATAATATCTTGTGATGTTTCTTTTTCCATTCACTAAAGGTATGTCACTATTGTTCATTGATGATTGTACTAAAATTTGTTATTATATTGAGCACAGATTTCCAGAGGCAGAGCCTAAGTTTGACATCAATTACCCGACCACCGCTCTCTATGTGACCCCCTGCCTCACCTTCAACAGCAGCTATCTGCTAACCAACCTCAGCTAGCATCAATAATGAATAGGTCCTGAATCTTGCAGACAGAGACTAACATCAATGCCACTCTCACTTCTACAGCCATGATTAAATATACCCAGGTCCTAAAATTGGAACAGGCCATATCATATCTGGAACTGTCTTGGTAATTTGGAGTACTAATGTGTTCACAGGTTCTGTGGAATCTTTCTTGGTGCCTTTAGAATTTAGAGATTCAATGAGGAATAAGCAATTTCATCATAGTCCAAGTCTAACACCCCAGAAAGATCCTTTAGAGGAACCCATTTAGAAAGAGTTATAGCTAGCTACAATTAAGGTTTGTTGACACTCATCTGCTCCCAGCTGCCACAGTGTTGACCTCCTATGGTTTTGGTACTCAAGGGAGTTTCAACACTAGTGTTTCCATCTAAGCCAGACCTGCTCAGAATTTCAAGGCCTAGAATCTGCAGGACCCACATGGAGCAGAATTGAAGCCTCCTTCTGATGGGGTGGAAGGGATTTGGGAGCCTCCTCTGGATGCAAATGATTCTCTGAGACTGTCCACTTCTAAGTTGGATGTGTCCATGACCCCAGGTCTATGAACTGGGTTCCAAAAGGTTGTAGAAGGTGAAAAGCTGGATGTCCCAGTCAGGGATATGGGTGCTTTGGTAGCACTTACCTATCTCTATGCTCACCTGCCTATGTCTTTACTATTCTGAGAAGAAGACACAATAAACTTAATGCTTCCTAAAGAAACTGTAGGCAGATGAGGGCTGTCACACATGATCTGCTCGCCAGATGCTTACCAGTATACCGCCTGCATTCGGGCCCTTTCTGAACCTGGATGTAGGCTGTGGGACACCCAAACAAGGCTGAGACATTGCTGTATATAAGAACATCCTCAGGGGACAAAATAGGAGGATTGGGATGAGGCACATTCTCCTACCTGTATACCTCAAAATGAGTCTTTATTTCTATTTATTTTTACCAGTTTGACAATGAAATTAAATTACATGAGTCCTCATCTTTTGCATTAAAATTTAAGACTTCTGACTTTCTACTTAGCAATTTAATTTTATAGCATATATGTACATTTGATAGAAGAGCATATATTTTATAATCATATTTCCAGGCTTCATGGTTAAATTCTTTAGTATTGTGATTTAGTATTGTGATATAGAGAGAATTGGCATCTCTACAATGATAAGTGCTCTTTCCAGAAACTTGGCTTGCCATTCAATTTATTTAAGTCCTCTCCTATGCTTTTTAGGAAACATCTATATATTTTTAGATTTGTTAAATTATTCTAGTAAGTAGTCATCCTTTTGTTGTTATCAATAACATGATTGTTTATTTCTAAATCCATTGCCTTAAAAATGTTTTTAATTTTTAAATGGGTTCTTCATGCCCATCATAAATATTTTATTTTTAATTTTTAATGTGATTTTATTGGTGCATTGGTGCACATCACATTAAAATGTAAATCATGTTGACATTGACATACATGCACACAACACTTGGTGCCCCCCTCAACTCCCCATCTCCCCTTTTCCCATACAGAGAACTGAAACTGGGATTTTCATATATGTACACACAGTTGATGTTAGTAGTTCCAATAATGAACCTCAGTCTTCCCCCTCCCCTTCCCTTAGACCACTTCTGTGGCTTCACTGTGGTTTCTCTTCCTTTATTTGGAGTCCCTCAGGCATCCCAGTTACTCCCTAGCTTGTGCATATTAAATAAAACATATGTTCTTTCATTTTCTGTGACTGGCTAATCTCACTTAACATAATGTTCTCCAGGTCCTTCCATTTTCTTGCAAATTACATTATTTTATTCATCTTTATTGCTGAATAGAATTCCACTGTGTGTATTTCCCATAGTTTTGTGATCCATTCATCTGTTGATGGACACCTGGGTTGGTTCCATAATTTGGTTATTTAGAATTGTGCTGCTATGGACATGGTTATGCATATATTACTGTAGTTCTCTGGTTTCAACTTCTTTGGAAAGATAACATGGAGTGGTATAGTTGGATCATATGGTGGATCCATTCCCAGTTTTCTAAGGAATCTCCACACTGATCTCTAGAGCAGCTGAACTAGTTTGCAATCTCACCAACAGTGTAGAAGAGTTCCTATTTCCCCACATCCTCACCAACATTTATTGTTATTTGACTTCTTGATGATTACCATTCTGATTTGGGTTAGATGGAATCTCAGTGTAGTTTTGATTTGCATCTCCCTAATTGCCAATGATGTTGAATATTTTTTCATGTATCTATTGGCCATTTGTATCTCTTCTTTTGTGAAGTGTCTATTCAATTCAGTTGCCCATTTCTTGATTGGGTTATTTGTTTTTCTAGTATAAAGACTTTTAAGTTATTTGTGTATTCTAGATATTAATCCTCTATCAAATGGATAGCTGGTAAACATCTTCTCCCATTCTGTAGGCTTTCTCTTTAGATTCTTGATGGTTTCCTTTGATGTGCAGAAAGTTATTAGTTTATTGCCATCCCACTTATAAATTTTTGCTTTGATTTCCTGAGCTTTGAGGGTCTTACTGAGGAAGTTTCTAGCTGTGCCTATATGTTGGAGTGTTGAACCTATGCTCTCCTCTGGCAGCTTCACCATCTGTGTTCTAACTTCCAGGTCTTTGATTGACTACTGTGCAGGGTGAGAGGTATGAATTTAGTTCCATTTTTCAACAAATAGATAACCAGCTCTTCCAATACCATTTGTTGAAAAGGTTGTCTTTTCTCTTGCGTATGAGTTGGTCCCATTGTTGAAGATCAATTGGCTATAAATATATGGATTTGTTTCTGTATCTTCTATTCTGTTACATTGGTCTGTGTACCTGCTTTTGTGCCAATATCATGCTGTTTTAATTACTATAGCTTTATAGTATAATTGGAAGTCAGGAATTGTGATACCTCCTGCTTGGTTCTTATTGCTGAAAATTGCTTTCACAATTTTAGGTCTTTTGTTTCTCCAGAAATTTGTGACTGTTTTTTCTAGGTCTATTGTTCATTTTTATATATAAATTTTAAATCTTTACAGTATTGTTTCTTTTCTCTAATTGCATTGACTGAACTTTCTAGCAAAACATATAAAACCTGTCAATAATGATTCAAAGCCTGTTTATAAGCCTGCTAATAAAGGAAAATCATTCTTCTTGATTTTAGTGAGAATTCCTGTTACTATAAGATACATTATTCTGACTTATGAATTAATACACTGTTATGCTTACATATTCCTTGTTTCTTATTAATTAAGAACTTTCAGATTGAGAATTTTTTTAATTTAAATAATAAATGTATGAAAATGTTCAACATCATTAGCAATCAGAGTGATGCAAATCAAAACTACCTTGAAATTCCACCTAACCCCAATTAGAATGTAAACCATTTAAAACCACAAACAGCAATAAATGCTGGCAAGGGTGTGGGGAAGTGGGAACTCTAATACATTATTGGTAGGATTGCAAATTAGTGCAACCACTTTGGAAAACAGTATGGAGGATCCTCAGATGAATAGAAATAAACCCACCATATGATTCAGCAATACTACTTCTGGGTATCTACCCAAAAGAATGGAAACCAAACTACCACACCAATGTATATGTATCTATGTTTATAGCCACATGATTCACAATTACCAAGCTATGGAACCAGCCAAGATGTCCATCAACAGATGAATGGATTACAAATCTATGGGATATGTACACAATGGGATTTTATTCAAACATAAAGAACAACAAAATCATGTCATTTGCAGGGAAATGGATGGAACTGGAAAGCTTTATGCTAAATGAAATTAGTCACAAAAATTAAAAAATCATATGCTCTCCCTAATATGTGGAAGCTAGGGAGAAAATGGGTCATAGGAGGGACTCTACACAAAGAAGGATAAATCTTAGAGAAGCAAAGAAGGTGACCTAACTGAAGGTGATTAGAGGTGGGGAGAGGTAAACACCCTAATGCACATGATGTACATTCACAAGCAAATCAAAGTCAATCACAAACAGAACATGAGAAGGAGGGAGGGTTGAAGGAATGGGGTGGGAATTGAGGAAGAGTTAAATGAGTGCTGTGTGCATATATGTCTCTACCATCTTATATCACATTAAGATGTATGATTACAATGCACCAATAAAAAATAAAAAAACAGGAAATAAAATGTTAATCAAATTATTGTAAAAATTTGATGTTAACCTATTAATATGGTTAACTATAATAATGTATTCTCATATATTGAAAATTACTTATTGAATTTTCTAGTAATACTTTTGTACCAATATAAATACTGAGATTGATTCCAGTTTTCTCCTATTATACTAAGTTTACAAATGCATTGTTAAAATTTACAGTAAAAATAAATTGGAAACTTTTAAGTATAGTTTTCCCAAGGCAATTGAAAAAGTACTGCAGAGACTGTGATTATAACTCAGTAATAGAGCACTTGCTTAATACAAAATAAGCCCTGGATTCAATCCTTGGATCTGTCAAAAAATATACATATATACATATACATGTATATATGTATATTTACTATACAAAATATTTGGAGCTATATTAATAGCAAAACTGCTAACTTGAGAAAAGAGTAGATTGGTAAAGTTTGTTTTTAAAAATTAAGTCACCACATAGAATACTCTGAATCTGTTGCCTATGTATTTAAATAGAAAATGTTAATTTGCTAATGTTAAATGAGTATTTGATAAATGTTTTGGTGTTAATGTAGGTCAGGGAAGTATTATTGATTTTATTTATTACTCCCCAAAGCTTTTATACACTTTATTTTTATGACTAAAATGTTTCTGTTTTGAAAATTTAAAATATTCATTTCTGTTTCTGAAAATTTCAAAGATATGTATATGCATATTTGTATGTGTATATATATATATACTCAAAGATATGTGTATGTATATATATGTATATGTGTATATATGTATATATATATATTCATACACACACATGCACACACATACACCTTTATCTGATCAATAGTAGCGAGGTATAAGTAATTGAGAAAAATGAAAAAAATGAATTACTAACTCATGAAAAATTAATTTACTGAATAAAATAAGATGTAAAAAATAAACAGTACTATGGTACATATTTTAAAAAGGCTTCTAAATTTATTTTTTTTTGTACTGAGTCTTGAACTTAGGGATGTTCTACCTTTGAGCTACCTCTCAGCCTTTTTTATTTTGTAAAAGAATCTCACTAAGTTCCTGAAGGTCTCACTGCATTGCTGAAGCTGGCCTTAAACCTGTGATCTTCTTGTCTCAGATTCTCAAGTACTGAGATTACAGGAATGTGATACCACACCTGGCTTATAATTTTAATTTTTTCTTTTGTTCTTTTAAAAGCTGAGTTATGTTTTATTATTTATTTATTTATTTATTTATTTATTTATTTATTTATTTATTTATTTATTTATTTATTTATTTGCGGTACTGGGGATTGAACCCGGGGGCATTCTACCTCCGAGCGACACCCCCAGTCCTATTTTTTATTCTTTATTTTGAAACATGGTCTCACTTAGTTGTGGAGTGCCTCACTAGGTAGCTGAGGCTGGCCATGACCCAGATCCTCCAGTCTCAGCCTCCCAAATGCTGGGATTACAAGCGTGTGCCACCATGCCCAGCTATAAGATGAGTTATGTTTAGCAAGACATTATTTGGACTTTTTTTTAAACTCTTGACCAAAGATGCAATAGATTGTATTTAGTCGATACCCATAATTTGAAACATAGAACAATTAATGATTGGACACAGTAGGAATGAACAGATAAACATTAGCCTAGAATTGCTAGTGGTATCTGTTTGCATTAAAACACATAAAATGAAATATTATCTTAGTCTAGGGTGGTGTTCTCTGCATGGTGCCATCTCAATTATACTTCTCAAAGTTGTCGGTAGCTTTCTGTCTGAGAGACTGCAAAGCAGCGAGTGTGTAGGAGAGGTCATTTCCAGCAGAGATGGACCCGTAGGCATTTAGCACAGCAGTTATAATCCTCTCTGTCCTATCCCGACAGGAGACAGATTAGCTAGCTTTTAACTTTCTTTTTCTTTTCAGAATACGTTTTCCAGCTTTGAGGAAAACAGAATAGACAACTGAAAGAGTCTTATGTTCTCAGTCCTTAAATTGTCTTTCAAAGAGTCCTAAAATAACCACTTACGCATTTGCTGTACAGGATTTAGGGTAATGAAAACAGTTTATTAGTAGGATATAATTGTATATCCTACACTTGTATAAGTGTATAATTGTATCTCTCATCTCACTATGACTTTAACTTCCAAATAAAAATTTTATTTCTATAGATCCCAGGTGACTCACCTTTCTACTTTCAGGGTAGCGGATTTCCAGCTTACCCAAAGAATTACTGTAGAAAGTTCTATAAATTGCTAGACATATTCAACTACAGACATTTGGAAGTTTATAGATTTTTGATATTTTCAGAACTGGATTAACTTATAGAAGCAATTTTTTAAAACTAAAATCTGATTTACATTCTCATGTTTATGCTCTGCTATCCAAACACAGTCTTACATGGAGGTTTTGTTGTTCGTTTGTTTTTTAATCTTGGTTATTGTAGATTTTCTTGTGTGATGGCATGCATATATCCCATCTCTCTTAGGCAGTGAGAACCCTAGGATATTGTGTTCAAAGCACTATCATAGCTCCTTTCCTGATATTCTACCACATAAGTTGTTAAGTCATTTGGGGTGTGGAAAAGAGGTGGTGTGAGTTACTGGTGCCTGTCACCAGAGCACGCTTGGTCCATGTGCTGGACACTGATAACAGTGACTAATGAGCTGAAACAGTTTGTTTAATCTTAGGTCCATGGTCACTAAAATTTCTGTGAAGTAAAGGCAAAAGCTATTCCAGAGTGTTAGCTATAGATTGTCAGAAATTTGCATATTTCTATATTGTTTTATAGTTTATTTAATGTCAGTTTTCTAAGACTAATTCTATGTTGTGTTTTGTGAATGTTATTCAAGTCACTGGTGTATGACACTCATAAGAAGTATATTTTGAAATTAAATTTTATTACAGATACAAATAGTGCCCAGAGAAAGGTAGTATAGTATGCTGGTGAATCATTGCTGTTATTTATTTATTTATTTATTTATTTATTTATTTATTTATTTATTTATTTTATTATTATTTTTTTTTGCGGTACTGGGGATTGAACTCAGGGGCATTCTACCTCCGAGCTACACCCCCAACCCTATTTTTTTTTTTTATTCTTTATTTTGAAACCGAGTCTCACTAAGTTGCGGAGTGCCTCACTAGGTAGCTGAGGCTGGCAGCGAACCCGGATCCTCTGGTCTCAGCCTCCCGAATGCTGGGATTACAAGCGTGCGCCACCACACCCGGCTCATTGCTGTTATTTAAAATAAGTATATAAAATAATTTCCTCTGAAAATTGATAGCATATACCAAACACTTAAAAACAAAACCCAAAACTCCATCTAATGTTATAATATTCAGACAAAAGCTATTAAAATTTGACTCAAATTGGTTACTATAATTTAATGATGCTGATAATAAATGCGTAAGCCCTCCCTCCAAGTAGATAGCACTATTCAAGTCTAGATCATGAACACTGACACTTCTTGCAAATAGTATGGACTTTGTTTGTTTTGGTACTGGGTATTGAACCCAGAGGCATTCTACCTCTGAGCTACACCTCTAGCCCTATTTTATTCTTTATTTTGAAATAGCATCTCACTAAGTTGCAGAAGGCCTCACAAGTTGCTAAGGCTGTCGGTGAACCTCCTGTCTCAGCCTCCCAAGTACGGGGATAACAAGCATGTGGCCATGATGCCTGAATTAGTATGGACTTTTTAAAATCATGAAAATAAGACCAATCTTAAATGGAATACCGTCTACAATAAAATTGCTTTTAGAATGTACAGAGTGGAGGGTAAGAAATAGGTGTGGGGAAAGTACTCTATCACGATATGCATAATCTAACTTAAGAATGGTTCATCACCTGGTATTCCATTGTCATTGTTATTCTCTTATGTCTGAAAGAAACCATTTTTAAAAAGCTCATTATTGGACCAAATTAAAGCCAGCTTTAAATTCACTTGTTTCCCAACACATACTTCACTTCTTGATTAATTCTACATAATGGGGAAGGGTACTTCATATCCACTCAAATGTAAAATTTCAAATAGTGGCAGTAATGAAAATATCTGTACTTTCATATGCCTCTGGTATAAGAGATACCATACACTGGGTCATAGATTAGGTAATGGATTAAGCTTGGAGACTGGGCACACTCCATTTTCACATGACTGAGAATCACTTTTTAAGAAGAGTAAAGAACAGTTCTTTAAAACAGTGCTGAGTTATTTGAGTTGTTTACTATGATACTGACATGATGTATAATATCATTATACTGTTGTACAATCAGAAAATAAATGAAAAAGTGATCTTCTAAGTTCATTTTTCTATAATGCATTCTCTATCTTTCTTGTCAATTTTCATTAAAAAAGCAATTTTTATGGTACACTGATGATGTGACAGAAATGGCAAAAATAATACTTCCTGTCTCCTAATGACAACTTTCTTATATCTTGAAGAAGAAGGAATACATATGAGCCAAAATTAGCATTGTAAAAGAAGATTCAAAATAATGAACGACAGAAAAAGGAAGGAGAAAGAGACAAGAAAAATGTTGATGGAAAAAAACACAATTTAATATTATGCTGTAATACCTGACACATCAAATTGCAAACATGAAAACTAATATTAAAATGTCTTCATTGTAATATGAAATGACAAAGCAAAACACAAGGTCTAGTTTGAGAGAAAATAGCAATTTTAATCATTAAATTGAACTCATAATAGCTCTTGTTAAATTCCAGTAATTTTTAAAAAGTATTCAGTTTAACAGTTATTATAGAGAAAACTAGTTTGAAAGTATATTAAATTGTTAGTTTTTGATTGTCAGGAAAAATTGAAAATTTCTTTCATAATTTTTGAATAAATATTTTGGCTTTAAACAACTATTGATATTTAAATACTCCAAGTATTATTTTATTTATTAATTTATTATTGATAAATTGTTTATTAACTGTATATTTGAACACTATTTTTTATCCAGGTTTTTGTATGTTTTATATTTTTGGAAATATTTGAGAATTATTAGGAATGCAATTCATTTTAATTTTATTGAATATTTTCATTATTATTTATTCTTTTTAATCTTGTTCAAATGTTAAATAAAAATAAATATACTTATCTAGTTTATTAGTCAACATGTGATCAATCCTCTTCTCCAAGAATATTATACTTTTATATTGATGCAGCCACTATTACATTAAAATGCTAAACCATTAAATAAATCTACTAGAGAGAATCTTGAAAATTTTTTACTATTTTATCATAAAATTTTAATTTTTCCTAGTGACATAAACTGTCATTTTTTATTCAACATTTTGTAAAACATCACAAAGTAGATTTTTTTTTTCATGAAGCTACTTTTCTGTGTGTGTGTGTGTATGTGTGTGTGTGTGTATGTGTGTGTATACTCTGTTTCCAACTTGTGCTTGAAAATTTTTTCAAGATCACAAGTTTGAAAACATATGTGCTATGGTGCTATGGACTCAACTGAACTGCCCCAAAATTCATATATTAAAGTCCTAACCCTAAATGAGATATTTGCAGTTAGGTGTTTTAGAAAATATTTAATTTCAAATGATGCATGAGGACAGGACCCTCAGAATTAGTGTCCTTAAAAGAAAAATGTCAGCTGGGCGTGGTGGCACATGGTTATAATCCCAGCATTTGGGAGGCTGAGACCTGAGGATACAAGTTCACGGCCAGCCTCAGCTACCTAGTGAGGCACTCCGCAACTTAGTGAGACCCTGTTTCAAAATAAATAATAAAAAATAGGGCTGGGGGTATAGCTCGGAGGTAGAATGCCCCTGAGTTCAATCCCCAGTACCGCAGAAAAATGTCAATTAGAAATAAAGAAAAATTATGTGAGAACTTATTCTCTCCCTCTCCTTTCCCTCCATTTTATTTTGCTTGTCTTGTGGTCCTCTACCTCTTTCCACTCACAAGCATCAAAAAGGCCATGCAAGCACACAGAGAAAAGGCAGCCATTTGCAACCCAAGAAGAGACCTCATCAGACACTAGTACAGGAGACATCTTGATCTCTGATGTCTCCAAACTGTGAGAAATAAATTGCTTTTGTATAAATCATCCAGTGTATGATATTCTGTGCAAGCAGCAAGCAGCCCAAGCTGACTAATACATATACATTAGTTTAAAATTCCTAGAAATAGGATATACACTCTCAAATACACTGTGATGACTTTTATTCTTTGCCTCATAAAAGTTACCTCTTAACTAACAATTCTAGATCTAAAGAGATATGCTGTAGCTTGAAGGTTCCCATGGGAACAAGTTATAATTGTCAACTTGTATAGCAACCAGTATGAGAATATAAATTTATATATAAAAATGTATGCACAAATGATGGTTAAAGTTTATACCCCCTTGCTCCATGCTCTAACTCCATTTGAAATGCAAAAATGTAGAGAATATAATATATGCATATATATTTATATATTTATATATGCATGATGTTTATATATATTTATATTCACACATGCTCAATTTAAGTTTTAACTTCACACAATTTATTTCTTATAATTATACATTTTTATTATTGATGCAATTATTCAATAGCTATTAAAATTGTTATATTTTTACTGCTTTTTATGTCAACCCATCTTGGTTGTTGGGCTTGCTACTATAAAATATGTTACATAATTGTGAAAGCATAGATGCTATAGTCAAAGGTCTGACAATCTGATGGAAAAAGAATAAATAAAAGAATAACAATTTGAAGCACTAATAAATTTTTTTTAACAGTAATGCAAGATGGTTACATGGAAGCAGTGATCACAGAATATCTGATACTTTGGAAGGAGAAAAGATAGCATGTAGTCTGATGTCCTGTTGTGATACTGAAATATTTGAAAATGATAATTAACAGGTACAAATAAAAAGAGCTGTGTAATGGAAGAATCTTCAAGTAGCAGGTTTTATGCCTTAAGTTTGTGAATAAATTACTTAATAGTACTATTAATAACCAACTTGGAATGCTGTAACTAATGTTAAGCCTTCATTTGAATACATGTTCTGGGCAAAAGTCAATATAAATATTCATTTATTTTCTATACTGTTGGATATTTTGAATCATTGCTCATTGTT
>PVLC010042492.1:0-12915 GCA_004027655.1 Graphiurus murinus
CTGTCGTAGCCTCTCAAGTACTAGGATTCCAGGCATGTGCCACCATACCTGGCCATACTTGGCTTCAGAAGGGATTTTCGTATGGGAAGACTAGGCAAGATGTGCTGCAGGCCCAAGGGAAGGCTGCCTGCAGGCTCTGGAAGGAGAGGTAAGGAGTTTCCTGAGGGAGGAATAGACCAGCCCCAGTGGGAATAGAAAATGGTGAGTAACTGCTGCAAATAAAATATGTGTAAGTTTTTATGCAAATAAAAATACATGTAAGTTTTATTTGTATCTCATACAAATTTTGATATACATTCTTTTTTTTTTTGGCACTGGAGTTTGAACCCCAGGACAGTCTACCTCCAAGCTATACCCCAGCCCTTTTTATTTTTTATTTTGAAACAGGGTCTTGCTAGGTTGCTGAGAGTCTCCTTAAGTTGCTGAGGCTGACTTCAAACCTGTGTTCCTCCAGTCTCAGCCTCCCAAGTACTAGAATTACAGATGTGCACCACCACGCTTGGCTCATATACATTCTTATGAATAATGTTTGAAGAAATAACAAATTTTGAAAGCAAAATACATTCTTAAATTGTTATTTCAACATGTAATTCTCTATGACTGGTGCTGTTAACTTTATCAGGAAATCCAAATGTTACATTATTTGAAAACATACAGTAGCATTTGTTGTTCCAGAGTTTGGATATTTGCTATAAATTATAGTTTTCATAAATATTGTTAAAGTTAACATTTATTACTTCTGGAACAACTTTATGGATGTCTATAATAATGAGTAAAGAACATAATTAATTTTAGAAGTCCTTAAAGAATGATTTATAATTTGGGAAATTCTTGAGAGTTCTAATTGTTCATTCTGGAATCCTAAAGAGGACATCTGTCAGAAATCTGTTAGAAATACTCCTGTGACATTGCTTCAACCTACTGGGTGGTTTCCCTCAATTTATTGGTCTGAGTTCTCCATTCAACAAATATAATTTTTTAGGTGTTCTTTATAAGAATTTTGTGTTTCTTTTTTTTTTATTCAAGTGTTTTTAAGTACTTTGGAAAAAATTAGTTTCCAGAGTCATGAGCAATCTTCAAGTGTGTGTGCATGAGTGTGTGTGAGTGTGTATATATGTGTGTGCGTGGGTATGTATGTGTGTGTATGCATGTGTGTGTGTGGGTGTGTGTATGTGTGTGAGCATGTATGTGTGTGGATGTGTGTGCATGGGTGTGCACATACAGGTGGCAATGGGAGAAGGACCAGGTGGGCAGTAGCTCTGCCAGCATGTCTGGTGGCCCCTGCTGGGTCAGGCCATTCTCAACATGGTAGCAATCGCCAACAACGAGTTCCTAATGACTTGTTAAAATTTTGTATGGGTGTTGAACCCAGGAGCATTCTACCCCTGAGATACACCCCCAACCCTTTTTATTTTATTTTTAAATTTGGAAACAATCTAATTTGGAAACTTAGCTAAGTTGCTGAGATCTTGCCTCAAACCTGTGACTCTCTTGTCTTCACCTCCCAAGTACTGGGTTTACACACATGCACCACTGCACCCAGCCTGGTGACTCTTTAATCTTTAAGATCTTCCCTCCTCTAGCCGGGCGTGGTGGCGCACGCTTGTAATCCAAGCATTTGGGAGGCAGAGACCGGAGGATCCGGGTTCGCAGCCAGCCTCAGCTACCTAGTGAGGCATTCTGCAACTTAGTAATAAAGAATAAAAAATAGGGCTGGGGGTGTAGCTCTGAGTTCAATCCCCAGTACCACAAAAAACAACAACAACAAAAAAAAACCCAAAAAACAAAAACTTCCCTCCAGGGCTGGAGTCTTCTGCTGTAGACAGACACTCAAGATGGGGTGCAGCACTGGCACCTCCTCAGCCTCCTCTGGTCTGGGGGGACAGTGGGTAGGAGCTGTGGCAACAGGAGGCAGCCAAGAGCATCTGGAACCCCAGTGTCACAGCCCATGGGACCCCTTTTCTTCCCGAGCCCTGCCCCCAGCTGTCCTCATGAATCCCTTCCCTGCCTGCTGGCCTCCTTCCTGACAGGCTGGTGCAGGTTTCGGGGTCGGTACCACTGGCTGGTGCGAGGTACAAGTTAGGTGCCACCGATTCTGTGGCGCAGTCACTGTAGACACAGGTGGTCGGCTTTCTAAATTTGGACTCTGCGCCTCTGTCATCTGGGTCTCTCCCAATCAGAGCCAGCAGGCAGGTGGGTCGGCTGGACCTGGACAGCGCTGCCACTCGGGGACTGGAGCTGCCACGCCTCATTTGTCACCCTGAACTAGACTGCTTCACTTCTGAGTCCCCCAGCAGGGTTTTGGCAACTAGGGTGGGGACAGAGAGGACAGAGATGCATGGTCGGGAACAGTTTCCAGTGCAGGAGAGAGGGGGATGCTATGCAGGACCAGCGGGGTCCTTGGCTCACGTGACAGAAAAGAATTTCAGCACATGCCAGTCAGAGAGAGACAGAGGCTTATTTAGGAAAATAAGAATATGCATTCTAGGGAGAATGCGGACCATCTCCAGAGGTGAGAGACATATTTGGGGGTGCAGCTCTGCTTTTATTGGGGACTGTCATGTGGGGTGGGCAGGCAGAGGTATGGAAGAATGACATCAGTCTGGTAATCAGCAGATGTCTTAGGAGGTTTCCATCCTCTGCAGGGGCCCGCGGGGCCGTCACTGTCTTCTCCATAGGCATCTTCTTTTGTTTAAGGTATTCAGGGACAGCCAACGGCGGCGCCCGAGGAGATGGCTCTTTTTCGTGACCTCTCCTCTGACCAACAGATTTCTCTCCTGCTGAACCACTCCTAGCCTGGATAACCAAGAGTTCCAGGTCCAGTATGGTGTCTGGCCACTTTTCTGGATCTTTTGTGTGGTTTTTGTTGTCTGAACCATAGATACCTCTTTGAGGACAGTCAGCAGTGCTCAGGGTAATGAGGAAAGACTTGTAAATTCCTCAGCAACTTGGACTCACAGGCCCGGCTGAGGAGTAAGGGTATGGGGAACTTTGCCACAGGCTTCCATATTAAAGTTACATTTCCCTTGTTCTCGTGTTATGTCTCCTTTCGACCGATTTCTTCTATCCCACCTCAGAAGCGCCTGTGTGTCCTAGGACAGGGCCAGTCAGGTCATGGAAGGGCAGGGGTGGGCAAGGGACAAGGCTTGCCTCTGGTAGCTGCTGCAGCAGGATCCTGTGGCCCCCGGTCACCTCAGGAGCCCTGGCAGCCGCAGGGAATGGTTCTGTGTGAAATGCCTACAGCTAAGCCTGGGCTTTAGCCAGGCAGGGGCTGCTATGACAGAGCTCCCAGGGAGAGGCCTCTGTCTGTGGCCTTCTCCTTTGATCCCCTCCCTGCAGGAGGTCCCTGGTGGCCTCCTCACTGTGACTGGGCTTCCCGGCCTCTACCCATCCCCAGATGTCCAGGCCTTTGTATGTAGGATTAACTCAGCCCAGGGGCGCAGGCCAGAACAGAGGGATAACCCACGCTTTGTATCTTTCAGGAAGGAGCAAGAGGGGATCTTAAGTCATGAATATTTTGTCCAGTGAACCTTTGATCATGAATAGGCTCTTTCCCACAGAGGATTCTTTTTCGGGGTCCTACCCCAGCCTTTAGGCTCTTGGGAAGAGCTTGATAAAGGGAGCAAGGTTTCCATTTGCGGGACTTGCCTTTCTCCCTTGAATCCTTTGGGAACAGGGAGGCTTCCTTTCTTTTTTTTTTTTTTTTTTTTTTTTTGTAGTACTGGGGATTGAACTCAGGGGCATTCTACCTTCGAGCTATATCCCCAGCCCTATTTTTTATTATTTATTTTGAAACAGGGTCTCACTAAGGTGCGGAGTGCCTCACTAGGTAGCTGAGGCTGGCTGAGAACCCAGATCCTCCGGTCTCAGCCTCCCAAATGCTGGGATTACAAGCGTGTGCCACCTTAAGATCCTACCAGAAACACGCACACATGCATGTGGTGTGTGTGTGTGTGTGTGTGTGTGTGTCTGTGTGTGTGTGTGTCTGTGTGTGTGTGAGTGTGAGGGGGTGTAGCACAGGGGACTGAACCCATGGGCCTTCTACCTCTCACCTACACCCCCAGCCCTTTTTTATTTTTTATTTTGAAACAGAGTGTTGCTAAGGTACCACACACTGAACTTGAATCTGTGATTCTCCTATCTCAGTCTCCTAAATACTAGGATTACAGGTCTGTGCCACCACACCTAGCTCTTTTTTTTTTTTTTAATTTTTAGTTTTTTAAAACAAGATATTACTGTGTTACTACACACTGGCTTCAAACCAGTGATCCTGTTGTCTTAGCCTCCCCAGTACTGAGAATACAAGTGTGCACCACGGTGCCCGGTTGAAACAGTCTTCAAAAGTGAACACATCGTGTCTCCACAACATCTATGGGCATGAGCTCCTTGCAGCCTAGCCAGTGAACTCTGCAGCTAAGCCAAGTTCAGAGAGAGAGAAAGGGATTGGGTTGAGCTATTTGGGCAAAACGCAGAGCCCCTGTGTAGCAGTTTCATGAGGTTACCCATTGCTGCTCTCCAAGGGAGAATCGGTGGCCAACGCAGCAGACTCCTGGCCATCTTGAGCTTTCCCAAACATCCTGTTTATACACAGAATTTGGAAGGAAAAAAAAATCATCTACCCAGGGCCACTTCCATCCAAAAGTCAAGGAAGGGAGGGTCTTACAAGCAGCCAGGGTTCCCCAGGAGGGTGGCTGTGGCTGGGTTGGGTCTCGTTGGGCAAGGACACCAGTTGGCTAGCCCCTCCCTAACCTCGATATGGGCCAACAAACAGGCAGCTGCTCTGAAATCCAGCTCACCCTGGTCCTGGACTGGGGCGCTGTGGCAAAGACAGTAGCGGAGGGGCTTCACCCCAGACCTGCCTTGGACAGGCAGAGCGGTGGAGCTCCTGGCGAGCACCCTTGTCTGCCTCCGCTCCATCCTGAGATCCTTTTGGCTCCAGACAGGATCAAAGCTTCCCACTGTTCTTGGCTGGAGGCCTCAGGGAGAGACATTTGTAGGAGACTTTTCATAATGGGCTCCTGGTTACTGGAATTCAGAAAACCTGGCTGCGAACACTTATTCCAAGCCAACTGTTGGCACCAACGTGAAAACAAGGACTGACTTCTACCTCTTCCCCCCTTTTAAGTCAAATATGGAAAAACTCCACTTGGCAGCTCTTTTCCCTGAAATAGCAACAAGAAGAGAGACAAATATCCCAGGTTTTTTTTCTTAAATGAACTGTAGAGAATCAGGGATTCTCTTATAATGTTATTTTTTAATAAGCGAGGCCTTTAATTCTCCCATCATATCCTGATTTGGGGGTTATAAAGGGGCCTGTCGACTGGGTGGGAAGGTCATTTCTAAAGCCACAGCAGGGATTATTTTTTTAAAGTGTATTAAAAGACACATAGATAGAAGGTTTAATTAAACCCATGAGTCACAGAATATGAAAGGCCAAGACAAATATGCTCCCACAGGTGTGGCTCCGGGGACAGGAAAGAGAAGTCACTGCCTCCCCACCTTGAGGCTGGGTGTCCGCCTGTCTAGAGGGGACCTTGTAACACACTGCTTTGCTCTGGAGACTGTTTACTCTCAGACGCACGCTCTCCCACCTCCTACTCTTACACTGTCGAAGACAAGACAGAACTATCTGAATCTCTGTGTTGCCATCTGAGACTTCCTAGTTGCTGGAAGCACGGCCTAGATCCACTAAGGTTATGCAAATTCAGTCGTGCCTCTTTTGAATTTTATAGGTTTCTTCTTCTTTTTTTTTTTCCTTCCCTCTTCCCACCTACAGTCCCAATTTTCTTTCTTTCTTTCTTTCTTATTTCACACTTGGCAGAATGGTGTTGGATGAGGTACCAAGGGAAGAGGGATGGGTGGGAACGGGGGATGGAGCTGAAAGGGTGGGCAGGGGCCGAGAAGCTTCTCATCCTGGGCCTGGGAGGCTTCCTGATGAAGGGAGGGTTGAGGAGGTGAAGGAGAAGGAGAAATAGAGAGCCAGGTGTGGTGGTGCACGCTTATAATTCCAGTACTTGGGAGGCTGCGATATGAGAATCGCAGGTTTGCGGCCAGTCTCAGCTGCTTAGTGAGGCCCTTTGCAACTTAGCGAGACCCTATTTCAAAATAAAGAGTATAAACATAGGACTGGGAGTATAGCTTGGGGGTAGAATGCCCAGTACCAAAACAACAAAAAAAAAAACGGAAAAATGGATGCTCAGGAGGCCTGAGACTGCTCCAAGGAGGTGACTCTGTGTGAACAGCTATGGCCAGAGCAAAGCGAGCCTCAAATGTATTTGCCTGGATGGAATGAACAGGCAAGGAAGAAATGCAGGTGAACCCCAGGAGAGAGAGGGTGTCAGGCCTACAAGTAAACAGAGCAGCCATCCGAAGTGTTTTCCATGGCGCCTTCCCCCTAGGGGATGTGTAGAGAAGCAAGTGGAGAGATGGCTCTTATGTCTTGTTTGTCATTGTGAAAGTCTCACATGCACACTATAAACGTGTCCAGGCACATGAGTGCAAAATCAATTTTAAAAAATGCATATTCTTACTGCACTGAGGTAATAATCATCAATTTATCTTTCTTTTCTTCCCATTTTTCCCTTTGTGTCTGAATAGATTTAGATACTTAATAAAATCAGGACCATGCTTTATATACAGTTATAGCTTAATTTAAAAAAAATTTTTTTTTGTATTTGGTACTGGTGATTGAACCCAGGGGCATTCCCTCTAGCTATATTTTTTATTTTGAAACAGGATTTCACTAAGTTGCTGAGAGTCTTGCTAAGTTGCTGAGGCTGGCCTTGAACCTTGCAATTCTCCTGCCTCAGCCTCCCAAGTACTGGGATTACAGGAGTGCACCACTTCACCCTACTTGATCTTTTTTTTTTTTTTAATTTAGCGTTTTATGTCAGAATCCAGCCATTATCTATGGATATAGGGAAGTCATAATGTCAAGAGACAGAAGTCTCTAGTACAGACTTCAGAATACTCTCTGGAGAATAATGGCTGGTAAATCTCTTTCAGGCTTAGGATTCATGTTCTGCCTGTCAACTGACACAGGAGAGGTGGCTGCAGATCCAGGCAGAAGAAGGGTGGAGGGATGGAGGGAGGGGTCTGTTCTCCCAGGGTGCACTGGGAGGGAACCCAGAAGGAAGGCTGGAGCTGCTCTGTAATGTTGCAGTCAGTGCCTCCCAGCTGAGTGCAAAGGGAAGTACCCGAGCTAGGAGGATGCTCATAGGTGTATAGTTTGTCCAGCATCTACTATGCGCTGGGCACTAGCGGGCTGCGCAAATACTCTTTGTCATTCTCAGAACCATCTGATGAAACAGGTGCTGTTATCCACACTTTTCAGACGAAAACTAAGGCTGTCAGTGAGGAACACACCCATTCAAGGGCACACAACTGGTGAGTGGTCGGATAAAGACTACAACCCGGGTTTCCAGGAGTGTAGACTAGAAAGATGAAGTCTCGGAAACAAGCAAAAAGCATGCATTCGGATCACTTGTGTTAATCAATATTTACTGAAGGAAAAAGAATCCTATTACTCCGTCTTTTCTCGACTTGGGCAGCCTCTGTTTATTTGATTTCCCTTGTCAGAATCTTACATTCATTCACTCAACAAATGTTCATTTTTCAATTACCATGTATTAGTCACTGTTATGGGAAATTAAAAAATGGATAAGACTTAGCCTCTGCCATCAAGAAATAGATTGTACAGTGTGATTAGGCAGCGACATACACACTAAGATGACACTGGTGATGGTTAATACTACAGAGATTGAATCAAGGGTGAGGAGATGTGCTGTGTGGAGATTATATCATTACATCCGCCTGGAGAGAGTCAAAGAAGGCTTTTTAAATTTTTTTGGTACTAGAGATTGAACCCAGGGGCATTCTACCTCTGAGCCACACTCCCGGCCCTTTTCTTTTCTTTTTTTTTTGTGGTACTGGGGATTGAACTCAGGGGCATTCTACCTCTGAGCCATACCCCCAGCCCTATTTTTTATTCTTTATTTTGAAACAGGGTCTCACTAAGTTGCAGAGTGCCTCACTAGGTAGCTGAGGCTGGCCGAGAACCCAGATCCTCCAGTCTCAGCCTCCCAAATGCTGGGATTACAATCCTGCGCCATCACGCCCGGCTCCCTTTTTATTTTTATTATTATTGTTGTTGTTATTATTATTTTTATTTTGTTTTCACTAGGTTGCTAAGTTGCTGAGGCTGGCCTTGAACCTGCAGTCCTCCTGTCTTAGCCTTCCAGGTACTGGGACTATAGGAGTGTGCCACCATGTCCGGCAGGTCCACCTTTTTTTAATGTGAGTGATGTTGCCATTTTCTACCCTAGCTGCCAACCTCCGTGGGCTTCCGTGGCCCCTCTTCGAGAAGGCTGCCTTTTCAAGGTCCTCCAAGGTGACTTTGCCGCTTCTCTTCCCATGTCACACCCAGGATCCGGCCCTGATTACCTCCCAGTTTTAGGTTTCTTTTCCCTAGAGCCATGTTCATTAAGGTCCTAATTAGGACAGAATCAATGAAGTGTAAATGGCCGCTTGTCTCAGCAGATTGCTTGGCTCCCTTGAAAGGGGCACTTGTGGAGCAGCTGCCGTGGGGCGCAGCGGTGGAAACAGTAGTTCTGGGAGATCCGGCCAGTCCACTCAAGAGCCATCTGACCATGGCAGCGTCACCGGCGTGCTTTGAGCCTCTGTTTTAAGGTTTTCGTAGCCCATGCAGGCTGACTGCTATAAGCCAACATTTACTAGTCTAACATGGTCAAAATTTGTGCCTTGGTCACACATCAGTCTAACATGGGTGCCCCTGGCCAAGTAGAACGCCTGCATAGCTCTCATCCAACTGTGATTCAGGGACTCAGGATCTCTCCCTCAGGGGCTCGCTCATCTTCCTCCCACCTCACAGTCCCTAGAGTCCCAGCAAAGAGTGCCTCAGAGAACAACAAACGCTTCGGGAAGGAAATGTACATCTGGCCTGAGACACTGCAGGCTGAGGATGCAAATTGATCCAACAGCGGGTGGAGGGAAGGCAGACACCAGTGCTTTATAATCACAGAAGACTTTGCCTTCCCCAAAGGAGAGTGCCCTTATGCATCCAAGCCACTCTCTCCTTTGGCCCAAAGGAGACAGAACGCTAAGGTTTGTGTAGTTTTATGGGCCAAACCACGATCCATTGGGAAGAACTCAGGCACCTGACCGCACCTAATTCAGTGCAAAGGAAGCTGGGAAATGTGGTCCAGCTGTGTGTCCCAGAGGGAAAGAAGTAGTTTCTGGAACAACTGGTCAGTCTACCAACTATATCACTCTAAAGATAAAATGGTTTTGGACATTAAATTCCGTTAGAAAGTACTAGTGCTTAGCGTAGGATCTAATACACCGTAAGTTCAATGTGTGTGTGAGTGTGTGTGTGTGTGTGTGTGTGTGTGTGTGTGTGTGTGTGTGTGTGTCTACTTTGCCTTGCAAGAGTGTCTCAGAGAACAAACAACAAATACTCCAGGAAGGAAATGTAAATTGTGGCTTGTGAGAGCAGTCCTCCTTAATGTTTTCTTCTAGAGTGTAGTGTATCAGGGGGAAAAAAAAAATACTCAGTAAGAAATAGACCATTAGCATCAATAAAAAAAAATACTCCACAAGAAAATATAGTCCATTAGCCCTCCGCACCCTTAAGAAAGAGCTTTTTGTCTGGTAGACGATGGCTGCCTCCAGTCTCCCGCTCGGCTAGCAGAGCCCCTGGCTTTCCTTGTCTCTCTTGGCTCATTATTTTCCTATTGATTGCACCCCCACCCCCATCCCTCATGCACACACACTAATTCCTCTCAATGAGGATCATAATGGGAGCTGAATTAGCAGTGATAAAGGGGGTGGATCAGAGCAGACAAGATAATTTGGAGCAATAAACAGGGCAACAGAGTCCATCTAAAAGAGGGTTCAATGGAAACCGGTCTGGGAAAAAGGTCTAGACTAATTCAAACATTTCTGCAATGGAGTATGCAGATGCATTGAACTGAGAGTAGAGAGAGTGCTAATGGCAAGTTTTATCATCACGGAGGCTCTGTTTATCCCAGATGTGGGAGGGCCATTGTACTCCCAGTCCACTCTGAACCCCCATCCTCTTCATCCCCCAAAGCAATGGGGTCATAAACGGGGTGGGGATAGTTCCAACTGCCTTCCTGCATGCTACCAGGTCAGTGATTTTTATTTGAACAATTTTTTTTTAGGACATAATAAGGAAATTATTTCTTCTCCCTTTCACCAGTTCAATCTTTACCTTTGGGGGGGGGGTGCAGCAGGAAGATACTATTAACTGTGAGCTGCTTTTAGAGCCACCCCAGGGGACAGACTCCATTAAATGTCCAGCTGTTGAGACCCGAGATAGGCTTAGTAATGAACTCTGCGATCAGAAGGCTGGGGGCTCTAATGGGGCTTAGGAAGCAAGACCCTCTCTGCAAATGTCCAAGAATGGGTCATTAGAAGAGAGCTGCTGTCGGATGCACGTGTGAGGGCGAGGAGACTGGCTGCAGAGAGTGATGAACGGAGTCATTTGAAAGAAGGGAACGTGCCAAATTAATGTGAAATAATGACTGTGGCTCAGGGCTCGGAGCTTCCACCCAGCCAGGGGCCATTGCTGCTCAGCTGGGGGAGGGAGGGTGGAGGACTTGCTCTGGAATGGATGAAGAGCATGGAAATGAAAAGCAGCCCTGTCTTGGGGTGGGGAGGAGGGAAAGAGGAGCTCGGTTGGTGAGCTGGAGGAAAGCTGGGGAGGACTTGGGCTGAAGAGGATGATAGAAAAGTGAGTGCAGCAAACTCACGACTTGGGATTCTAGCACTAACACTGCTCCGGGGCCCTGTTTTACAAAGAAGCTGGATAAAGACACACAGACTTCTCCATTGAGGTGAAGGAGGACTCTATGGATGTCCTTTCCTTTGGCTGGTTTTGCTTTTCCTCATAGAATAAGGAACCGAAAATGGGGATTTCCCTGTGATGTGTGATTGTTAAAAACTGGGGCTTGAGTCCCAAGTTTACCATTTACCAGCCGGGTGACCTTGGGGGAGATCCATTGACTTCTCTGAGCCTTGGAAATCAGCAAAGATTAGGAAGATGTATATAAAATCACAGTGATTGACACATGACAATAATTTATCAAAAGTTAACTATATTGTAAACAACATACTTAGTTTGGCAAGGAGAGGTCTGGAAATTTAGGAGGGCATCCCAGAGTGTCTAACACAGTTGTTCTCATGCAAACAAAAAAATTGAAGCTTTGCTCATAAGAGTTGTTCCCATGGGGAGCCGGAGACCTAGGTCCTGGTCATAGAACCAATGCTAACAAGCTGTAGGGCCTGCAGGCAGCTCAGCTAAGTCTTTTAGGACTCACGTGCCTAGTTTTGAAGTAAGGATAATACCAAGAGCTTTCCTTGCCTTGTGGGGGTCCCATCGGGATCTCTGAGGCAAACTCGAGAGCACCTTGTGAGAGATAAGAAGCCAGGGGGGCACTGGGGGCACCAAGGTATTAAGTGTCCAGCATGGGCGATCCTTGGAGGTCAGAGACTGGAGTGGCTCAGGGAGTAGGAAACTCTAGAAAGAGGAGAGGAAGTGAGGAGGGCCGGAGAGAGGGAGAGTAAGTGCTTGGAAGCAGGTGGAGGGACTGGAATAAGCCACAGATTGGTTGAAGGATCGGGGTTAGAGCCAGGAAGAACCAAGTTCCAGGAAGAAGAGTAAAAGTAGGAAGCATTTGAGAGGCTGTTTAGTCTCAGGAGTGTGGAGTTACTGGGCTGAAGACCATATAGGTACTGAAAGTGTAAAGCAATGATCATGATAATAAAGAGCACTTATTGAGGGAACTATTCATTTGTTCAACAAGTATTGAGTGCCTGCTATGTGGCCCGTTGTACACGCTGGGGACAGAGGTGTCGTGAAGCAAACCCAAGAAGACTCTTTCTCTTGATGGAGCTTACGACCCAAGTAGAGATAGAGATGTTTCTTAAAAATAAATACATATGCTGGAGCAACATGTGGATCTGTACCACACACCATATACAAAATTTAACTCAAAATGGACCCAAAATCTAAGCGTACAAGCAACTATTGAACTCTTGGAAGAAAACATAGGTATAATCTCTGGGACCTTAGCTATGATGCTAAAAGTATAAATGCACACAACAAATTGGATCAAGTGTACTTCATCAAATTAGAAATATTTGTGCTTCAAATGTGCTATCAGGAAAGTAAAAGGACAACTCACAACTTTTCTGTAACCCTAAAACTGCTATAAAAGATAGTGTGTTAATTTAAAAAAAATGACAATTCACAAAATGGGGGAAAATATTACAAGCTATGTATCTGACTAGGGTACACTTGTGTTTGGAATATATAAATGACTCTTTAAAAAAAAAAGATCTGATTAGTCATTTCTCAAAAGAAGATATACAGATGGCTAATAAGCATGCGGAAAGATGCTCAAAATTACTAACCACCAGGGAAATGCAAATCAAAACCACAATGAGATGCCACTTCATACTCACTAGCATGGCAATAGCTTTAAAAATGGAAAATAACAATTGTTGGTGAAGACGTAGAAAAATGGGAGCCCTTGCACATTGCTGATAGGAATGTAAAGTGGTGCAGCTGCTCTGCAAATAGGCTTTTTGATGACTTCCTCAAAAAGTTAAGTGTAGAAAGCTGGGCGTGGTGGTGCACGCTTGTAATCCCAGTATTTGGGAGGCTGAGACTGGAGGATCCGGGTTCGAAGCCAGCCTCAGCTACTTAGTGAGGCTCTCTGCAAATTAGTGAGACCCTGTTTCACAATAAGGAATAAAAAATAGGGCTGGGGTGTAGCTCAGAGGTAGAATGCCCCTGAGTTCAACCTCCAGGACCACACACACACACACACACACACACACACAAAAAAAAAAAAAAAAAAAAAAAAAAAA
>PVLC010042493.1:0-12903 GCA_004027655.1 Graphiurus murinus
CGGTTTGTTTACCCATTCACATGAGATGATTTTTAGTCCACACAGGCCCCAGGCTGGTATCTTACATGTTCTCAGATGGAGAAAAGCCAGGGCAGAACTAGGAAAAGGGGTCATGTCTAGACAGGGAGGTGTAAGTAGCCCGAGGAGGTTGGTCTTTGGCCCTGCCCACTCTCCAAGTACCTGAAAGCATTCCAGAAATTCCCTGGATTCTGAGCATTGAGAATTATTGTCACCTAAGACTTCATGTTTTCCATCACCTCTGATTCAAACAACAGATTACTGAGGGCCCTGGGAGCACTTCTGGAGGTGAATCGGTGGACACACAGCGCTGGCCAGGCAGGGCAAACGCTCAACAAATACATGATGGTCAATAGAGAGATCTCAGAGATGAATGACTGGATGAAGGGATGCACGAGAGGGTGAGTGGATCGAAAGACGGAAGGGCGGCCAGGCATGGTGGTGCATGCTTGTAATCCCAATACTGGAGAGGCTGAGACAGGAGGACCTCGGGTTTGAAGCCAGCCTCGGCAACTTAGCGAGGCCTTCCGCAACTTAGTGAGACCTTGTTTCCAAATAAGAAATAAACTCAGGTTAAGGGTATAACTTGGAGGTAGAATGCCTCTGGGTTCAATCCCTAGTACAAAAAAAAAAAAAGAGGAAAAGAAAGATGGGTGGATGGATGGATTGACGGACAGGTAGGTGGATGGATAGATGGATGGATGAATAAATGGATAGGTGGATGGATGGATGGATGGATGGATGGATGGATGGATGGATGGATGGACAAGCAGGTGGATGGATAGAGGGATAGATGGGTGAGTGGATGGATGGATGAGTGGATAGGTGGGTGGATGGATGGATGGACGAGTTGGTAAGTAGCTTGGTGGGTGGAGTTATTGCTACATTCTTGCCAAGGTCTTCTTTATGCAAGGAACAAAGAGAAACTTTTTGCCTGGAGAGAAATCCTAGCACAAGGCACAAGAACCAAGGGATTTCTCATTTACGTACTAACTCCAAAGTAGCAGTAGGAGGGACTGAATCTTAAATCTTTGGAATTTCAAGTTAAGGTGACGTAGCTGTGCTTGGCATACAGTAGGCACTTAACACACAGTTGTGGGTGAATGAATGATTGAGTGGGTGGATGGCTAAATGAATGAATGGCTGCACAAGCAAGCAAACCTTTTTTCCGCCCGATTTATGAATGAGGAAAGTGACACCTGGAGCCACCCAGCAGACCAGGGCAGAGGGGAGTGGAATCTCGGCCAACTGGCAGCACCGCATTCTTTCCCCACACCCGCAGTTTCCTGGTTCCTGCTCTCGGTGGAGACATCTCATGTAACCAGATGAGTCATTTCCAGGCCCTGGATTTTGTGTTCTCCTATCTAGGACAAGGAGGTCGCTGCACTGACCGCATGTCTGTTTGATATTTGTTTGAGAGTGGTGTGCGTGCGTGTGCGTGTGTGTGTGTGTACACACATTCTCAGGCACAGAGAGGCCAGTATGCCTTGTCAGCAGCTCCTACCTTCCCCTGGCCAGCTGGAGCTTGTCAGGTGCAGGGGGCACCAAGATAAGCTGGTTTTGACGTGCTGCAGATGCCTCCCTACCTCCCAGGGAGGTTGTGACGGCCTCATGTGGCAGAGACAGTGACATCCAACATCTGGGGAGCAGCTCGCCGCGGGTAGGGACGCCATGCCTGGCGTGGTAGGTGCTCGATGACTGGGGTCATTTTCCTTAGATAATGCAGTCCCGCCTGCCCGCATCCTCACCAGGTTGGTGCTTTCCAGCGCCTTGGGACGGGACCTCAGGTGGGCTCCACCCCAGCTCTGCCACACGCTCCCGTGCCACCTTGGCCCTCAGGCCCCTCCTCTGTAGAAGGGAGGTACCCCAGCCTCCTCTGGGGGCTGCTGGGAAGACAGCAGGAAAGAGTGCTCTGAGGGCACTGGCGGGCTGTAGACCCAGCAAGGGATGGCAAACCACCGTGTGCCACTTTGTAAATAAAGTTTTATTGGCACTCTGGCTCACGTGTTACCTGTGGCCATTTTCACGCTTAAATGGCAAAGCAGAATAGTCACAACACAGACTATCAAAGCCTGCAGAGTCTAAGAGATTTACTCTCTGCGCTACAACTTAAATCTACTCTAGATTTAAATTTATTCTCTGCTAGAATTTGAATCTACTCTAGATTTACTCCGTCTACTCTAGAAAAATCTGGCCAGCCCCTGCCACAGAGCAGCTGTCCCCAGGTCCTGATGGCATGCCTCCTTCCTCTTCCCTGCCTGCTCCTAGGCCCTCTGCAAGGTTCTGCTGTAGACCTGGGGTGGGGCCTGGCCGTCTCCTTTGTGGCAAGGGTCCCTGGTTCCGTCCCTGGCCTGGACTTTGAATCGGACAGACCTGCCATCAAATCCCCACTCCATGGCTCCAGTCTGTGTGACCCTGGGCAAGTTGCTTCACTTCTCTGGGCCTCTGCATCCTCCTCTAGGAAATGGGGAGGCAGTGCGTACCCCCTAGAGCTATGGGGCAGAGGCAACAAGATAATCTCTACAAAGCGCTCTGTCAGCCTGGCACGGCGGGTGCTGCGTGACGGCAATTTTGTTTGCATCCTTGGACGTTCTCCTCTAGCCCCCGAGCATGCTGTGCCTCCTGGTCCTTCCCCAACCCTCCTGGTTTCCCCGCCCCTCGCCCGCTGCAGCCTTTCTGGAGGGGCCTGCCTCTTCTTGGCCAAGGGTCCTGGTTCCCCGGCTGGGAAAGGTACTGGGAGGCCGGTCTGGTGGAGCCAGAGTCCTCAGCCCACTGTGACTCTGAACCACCACCAGTCCTGTGCTGACACATTTACTCTCATAATATTTGCTTTCTGTGGCCATTATTTGCCCAGAGGCTGACGTCAGAAGAGGACAATCAGAGTGCTTTCAAAGAGCAAGGTCGGCCCCTCCCTGTCCCCTCCACTGTCCCATCCCAAGCTCCCTGTCTAAACTAAGCAGCTCCAGGTGCTGGGCGACTTAGCAAAACATGCTGGCTGAGACCAGGAGGAAGGCAGTCAGGACCCAGCTCATCGCCAGTGGCCGGCCTCGGCAGACCTGGGCCTCTCTCTGGGCCTCCGTTTTCTCATCTCTCCTCTGAGATGGGGGGCTTACCCGACCTCTAAGTCTCCCCCAGCACCTCGATTCCATGCCGGGAACCCCAGAACCTCTAGCCAGAGGATTCCAGAGGCCACCCCGCCTGGCTGTCACTCCCTGTCCTCCCCCTTCTCAAGAGAACAGAAATCATGGTAACTAAGCCCCCTTCCTGCTTATCCATAACTGTGCAAAGGGCATAGTTGTTCACTCGTCAAGACAGAAAAGAGAAACTGAGAAAAGCGACCAGCCCTTCCACTGGGTCACCTGGTGCCCCTCCACCACGGCAAATCCCTGCACCCTGGATGCTCAGGGGCGTGGGGGTGGGGGTGGGGGCGGTGATGGCGGAGCTTCCATCCCTCTGCTGCGGCTCCTGTGAGGTTGTAGGAAAAGCCACCCCTAAAAGCAAAGCAAGCTCTGCTCCCCAGGGAGCAGGAGGAATCTCATGCAAGTTCAAGGACAGCCCTGGAAGTGCTGACTCCTGAACTGCACGGCCACATCAAAGACAGAATGGGAGCCGGGCGTGGTAGCGCACGCTTGTAATCCCAGTACTTGGGAGGCTGAGATCAGAGGATCCGGGTTCGAGGCCAGCCTCAGCTACCTAATGAGGCCCTCCGAAACTTAGTAAGACCCTGTTTCAAAATAAAGAATAAAAAATAGGGCTGGGGGTGTAGGTTGGAGGTAGAATGCCCCTGAGTTCAATCCCCAGTACCCCCCACACACACACACACAAAAGACAGGCTGGTTCAGAGTGGAGACCAGCCTCAGCAACTTAGCAAGGCTCTCAGCAACCTAGTAAGTCCCTTTCCCAAATAAAAATCGAAAGGGCTGGGGTGTAGCTCAGAGGTAGAATGCCCTTGGGTTCAATCCCAGGCACAAAAACAGACTGGATCCTGCACTTCCAAGGACTAAGTGAAGGTCACCCCTGAAACCTCGCTTGAAGGACCTGGGCAGGGCGAGCCCCACTCCTTCCCCACCCAGCAGATGCACTGGGCAGCAGTGTCCTGTTCGGGGTGAGTCCACAGAGCCAGGTTGACCAGGATTTGAGTTCCAGTGAGACCACCTGGCTGTGTGACCCAGGGCAAGCCATACCACCTCTCTGAGCCTGGATTTTCCCAGCTGTGAAATGAAAATGGTAACTTGTGCCTCCGGGGACCACTGTGATAGTTGCTCCCGTGTCTAAGCCAGTTCTGAGGTCATGGACCCTTGCCAAATGTTAGCTCTGTCTTGAAAAGGGCATCCTAAAGCCATGCACGGAACACGCCTGTAATCTCAGTACTTGGAAGGCTAAGACAGGAGGATCCCAGGTTGGAGGCCAGCCTTAGCAACTTAGCAAGGCCCTCCAAAACTTAATGAGACCCTGTTTAAAGAAAAAATAAAAATAGGGCAGGAGGTATAGCTCAGAGGTAGACTGCCCCTGGGCTCAATCCCTAGTACAAAAAAAAAAAAAAAGGAAAAGGGCATCCTATTATTGTAACAGGTGATAATAAACACACTCGGAAGCACTCACATGCGCTTCCTCATTAACAGCCGCGGGGAAGGTAGCCATCACCATCCGCATTCTACAGGGGCAGAAACCGCTCACAGAGGCCCGGCCATTGGCCTGGAGCTCACCAGACATCTGTGTCCTGAAGCCCCGGGGTCCTTGGACTCCTGGTGCGTCCTTCCACGGGGGCTTCCGTGTGGCCTGCGGGGGCAGGGCTGCGTCCAGCGCTGCCCCAAGAACCGCCTCCAGTTCCCGAGCTCAGCCAGAACCGCGAGATGACAGCGCCCTCCAGTGGCTGCTGCGCCGCGGCGACGGCGCCTCGATTTCCCAGGCGCGGGAGGAAGGGCCCAGATCAGCTGCGGGTACCCGTGCCCCGCGGGGTCCAGCTGAGCGCGGAGGCCACTGGCTTCTTGACACCCAGGTAGGCCGCTGTCGCAGGGCCCTTAGACACATGTCACTTCAATCTAGTCAGAACTGAGACACCATCTAAATTCACATCCTCACACGGGGGCTATTGTTGTCCCAGAGGGAGACGGAGTCAGGGCTCAGATCACCCACCTCCCCTTTCTGCCCCAGCGGGAAATTCAGGGCTACATTCACCACCTTGCACCAGCCAGCCCCCATTTTCTCCTCTGCTCCCCAGGGCTGCCGGACACACCAGGAAGAATGGAAGGGGTTAAAACAGGAGGGGTGACCACGATGGGCACTCAACTCTTGGCTGCTGTGTGACCTTGAACAGGTTACTAACCTCTCTGTGCCCCAGTTTCTTTCTCTGTGAAATGAGAAAAATAGCAGCACCTGTGTCACAGGGTGGTCATGAAGACTAAATACAGTGTAAAGAGGAAAAGCTCGTGGCACAAAACCTGGTGGGGGGTGAATAGCTCCGAAAGCAGCAGGATCCCTGCGGCAGGCTTGATGGAGATCCACTTGGTGCCTCTAATTTATTGGCTCACTTTTGAGGGGCCCCAGGTTCTCCCAAGCTTCTCTCTCCTTCCTCTCTCTAAACCCCAAAATGGCAAATTAGTCCCCAGTATGTGTATCTTTTGTCTGTGGCGCGGGAGGCCCTGCAGGAGGGAGGGGAGCGGTGTGTGGGCCCCGCCCCTGTGTCGCAGGCTGAGCCCCAGAGGTCTCTGGGCCAATAGCAGGACAGGTTGAGGGCGAAGTCGGTGGTTCCGAGGCCTCGCTCTGACACCCCCAGGCTTGAGTTTCTTGATGGGAACTCTGAAACCCCCCTGCAATCCTTCCTTTCCCACCAGGCTGGGAGCCAGGCAGGCGCAGGTTCAAACCCTGGCTCTGCTACTCCAGCGCAGTGAGGTCTCAGAAAGAGGCTTGACTTCTCTGAGCCTCAGTACCCTCTTTTTTTTTTTTTTTTTTTTTTTTTTTTTTGCGGTACTGGGAATTGAACTCAGGGGCATTCTACCTTCCAGCTATACCCCCAGCCCTATTTTTTATTCTTTATTTTGAAACCAGGTCTCACTAAGTTGCAGAGTGCCTCACTAGGTAGTTGAGGTTGGCCGCGAACCCAGATCCTCCGGTCTCAGCCTCCCGAATGCTGGGATTACAAGCGTGCGCCACCACGCCTGGCTCCTCAGTTCCCTCTTGTGTAGACTAGGGTGACACAGGGCTGCACAGACCCCCGGGGATTGGAATAGTGAGTCCTGAGACGCAGCACTTGGATTTACTTACTGAACATCAAACTCAAAAGAAACCTTTTCCCACCCTCTCTTCCTCTTGGGGTCCCTGTCTGGCTTGGTGGCACCGGCTGCTCTGCCGTCCAATGGGCCCGTTCTCTCCCCGTAGGAGGTGGAGGCGGGCGATCCCCACACACCCGCCTTGTCAGGCCGCCCCCTCCATCCCGCCGGCCATGGCTCTCGTGCCAGGGCAAGGTGACACAGCTTCTGCCCCTGCTGCCTCCTTCCGGCCTCCACTCTGCCAGGGTGGTCACAACACACACACACACACACACACACACACACACACACACACACACACCTCACTTGGAAACGCACCCCCATAGCAAGAGCCCAGACGCCAAGGTGCCTCCTGACCCTGCTCCCGCCCCCACCTCGCCAATGCTGTCTGCTCCCCACACACACACACCAGCTGTCCCAGAGCTCACGGTGCCTCCTGAAGATGGGCCTCCAAGCCTGTGCCCGCTGCCCCCCACCCCGTAATGCCCCTTGTGGACCCCTTCTCTGCCTGCCCCACCTGCCCAGCTCTCTGCCTCCTCCGCACCCCACCGGCCTCCCTCAGACCTCCAGGACAGCCGTCCCCAGCTGAGCCTGGCATGCCACCTGACCAGCGCATGGGGTGGGGCGCAGGCTGGAGCGGCAGCAAGAGCGAGGCCTCGGGGTCCCGTCCCCCGGGGCTCTAGGAGGACTTGCTGGAGGATGTGTGTGAAGTCCAAGCATGCTGTCTGCTGCATAGTAGGTGCTCAATAAATGGAAGTGGGTGTTTGTTTGCAAAGCTGGGGATTAAACCCAGGGCCTTGCACACGCGAGGCAAGCGCTCTACCGCTGAGCTACACCCCAGCCCTGGAAGCGATTCTGCTGATTACTATTCCCCCACAAGACTGGCAGTCCCCAGAGAGAAGGCTGCATGTCTTGTTATCATGGTGTCCCCAGCAACTAGCCAGGGGTCTGGCCCGCAGTGGGGTTTAGTAGATGGTATGGCTGGTTGGCTGGCTGGCTGGCTGGCTAGCTGGATGGATGGATGGACAGACTTAAAGAGGAGGAAGGGATACAGAAGAGCCGCTGTTCATCTGGTAATTAGGCAGTGACAGAGACATGCAGAGCACTTTACAAAATGATGTCATCCAACCCCAACTGTGGAGATGATTCTATTTTTATCACTGTTTCACGGGGGAGAAAACTGGCTGAGTTGTGCGGACGCCCCCAGAGTGCTCTGGCGACGATGCTGGTGACAGAGCCGAGACTCAGAGTCACTTCTGTCTGCTACGAAGCCCACGTGACTTTCCTTTCTCCTCGTGCTTCCAGTCAGAGGCACAGCCAGCCCCCCAAGGAAATCACAACTAGAACTGATGTGGAGTTCGCCAGGGTTTCACACTTATTTAATCCTCCCAAGAAGGGAGGCTACTGAATGTCATCCCATTAAATAGGCCAGGAGACCGAGGCTCAGGGCGTCTGTTGGAAGGGCAGGCAGACGCAGGCCCTACCTGCCTCCAGGATGCTGGAAGGAAGGACCCAGTGCAGTCAGGCGGGCTCTCCCTGAGCGGAGCGTCCTGCTTCTGAAAGTCCAAAACGCACAGTGGGGGCAGGGAGGAACCCAGGTGTCGGGCCATCAGAGCTGGAGTCTCGGGTGCCTGGGAAGTAACTTTTCGGGGGGGGGGGGGCGGGTACTGGCAATTGAACCCAGAGCTACCTCTGAGCTATACCCCTAGCCCTTTCAAAAATTTTTTGAAACAGGATCTCACTAAATTGCTAAGGTCCTTGCTAAATCACTGTGGTTGGCCTGGAATCTGTGACCCTCCTGTCTCAGCCTCGCAAGCACTGTGATTAGAGGTATGCACTGCCACACCCAGCTGAAATGTCACTGTTATTACTGCTATTAATAACACAGCGCTGTACTATCGTGGATGCTATGTAATAATACACTGTACAATTATTTACACTCTGATGCACTTTATGGTTTTCAGAGCACATGTGCATGCACAATCAATTTTTCTTCCCTGAAGTCCTTGAAGATATGCAAACAGGGATTATTATAATTTTTTTTTGTACCAGGAACTCATCCCAGGGGTATTCTACCTCCAAGCTACACCCCTAGCCCTATCTTATTTTTATTTTTAAACAGGTTCTCATCAACTAGGTTGATGGGAATCTCACTACTTGCTGAGACTATCCTTGAACCTGCAATCCTCCTGTCTCAGCCTCCTAAATATTGGGATTACAAGCATGCACCACCATGCCCGACTGAATTATTATGGTTTTACCAAGCGAGTAGCACCAAGGAGTTGCACAAGTCCCCCTGCAGTCGTTGAGCCGGGCTCTTCTGATCCCTGACACTCTGCCGTTTCCCACACTCCTGCAGCCTGAGAACCTCTGCGGCACATGCCTGTGCTGGTTAGGATGCTGGAGACAGCAGAGATGGAGGCCAGGGGAGGGCAGGCCGCCTAGGGAAGTGGAGGGAAGCTCTTCGGGGTTGGACCAGGGCAATGAAGGCCTCTCTAGCCAGGTGGGTCCCCGCCTCTGCTAGAGCCCCAAGAGCAGTTAGCCAGCCCAATGCCACCACAAGGTGGCACCCTTGGTTAGGAAACGGACGGCACTGAGCCTAGCCGGGACTGACAGGAGTTTTCCCTCATGGCTGGGGCTGGTGAGCAACCTGCCGGGTGCACCTGGGCTTGGGTTTCCGAAAGTCCCTTTCAAGATGCTTCTTCTAAAATCCTAGGTCCATCCACTCAAATCCGGGTTCAGTGACCCGCTCTCAGATGAGTCCAAATGAGGCCTCCTAGGTGAATCCCGGGACAGGCAAAGTGTGGGCTTCAGCAGATTCTTTCTGAGGGTATCAAGTGGCCGTATCTTCACTAGGATACTGTAATACCGGGGCAGTCGGGCTCAGTGGTGCAGCCCTTGCCTACCATGCATGGGGCCCTGGTTCCACCCCCAGCACCGCAAAAAGAAAAGAAGAAAGAAGAAGGTCAATTAGCAGGGCATGGTAGTGCACACCTGTAATCCCCGCTACTCAGGAGGCTTCTAGGTCATCCAGCCAAGAGGGGGTTGGCTCCAGGTTTCAGATGTGCACTCTAGAAACCAATTATTGAGTAAAAGCCCCAGCTCCATCCATGGCTCGCTGTATGACTTTGGGCAAGTTGCTCAACCTCGGTTCCTCACTAAGAATATGAGAATAGCAAGCCAGGTGTGGTAGTACACACCTGTAATCCCAGTTCTTGGGAGGCTGAGACAGGAGCATTTCAGGTTTGAGGCCAGCCTCAGTAATTCATCGAGACTCTCAGCAGCCTAGAGAGACCCTATTTCAAACAAAAATTTAAAAGGGCTGAGGGTATAGCTCAAAGGTAGAATGCCCCTGGGTTCTACCCAATATCCCCCCGACACACAAAAAAGAAATATGAGAATAGGCCATGCGTGGGGTAGTTGTGAGAATTAAGTGAGATAATACACATGAAGCGTTTAGAATGGTGCCTGCACTCAAGCATTCTAAATTATATAGATTAGTTTGAAGTATGTCGTCCAGCCACTTTCCTCTATGCAGAACACTGAAGCACAGAGGGGGAGCTGCCCATGCCTAGGACCACACAGCAAATGGGTGTGTGAGCTGAGTCTTAATCCCAGATCTGCAGGCTGGCGTTCGTGAAACCTGCCTCAAAATACGAGAGAGGAATCAGCATCAGATGGCGGCAGAGCCGGGTCCCTGGAGTCCTCACCCCCTGACTTGTCCACACCAATTGGTCCACAGGAATCCTACTCCTTCTGACGTCAATTACTCTGTGTGTGTGTGTGTGTGTGTGTGTGTGTGTGTGTGTGTGTGTGTGAGTGTTTACTGGGGATTCAACCCAGGGGTATTCTATCTCCAAGCTACACCCCTAGCTCTTTAAAAAAATTTTTTTTTTTTAATTTTTGAAAAAGGGTCTTGCTAAGTTGCTGAGAGTCTCACTACCTTGCTAAGGCTGGCTTCAAACCTGTGATCCTCCTGTTGCAGCCTCCCAAGAACTGAGATCACAGACCTGTGCCACCATGGCTGGCTCAATTACAAAATTTAAATCCTCCAGTTGTTTTTCATGAATACAGTGTTAGGAGTTTATTTCATTTGCTCCACAAACCTCGATTGAGGGCCCACCACGTCAGACACCATGTTAGGCACACAGGGTATAAAGGGCGCATGGCCCTGTCTTGCTTGGCCTGATCTAGGCAGAGAGAGAAAAGCAGGTAAACACAAAAAGATTCTAATGTGGTTAGCACCAGGAAGGGCCCGGGGCCGTGGGAGCCAGCGGAGGGACACCTGGCGGGCGGGTGGGGATGACGGAGGGGCGTCAGCGGTCACTGATGGAGCACTTCAGGACACAGGCTGGCCAGGGAAAGCAGGGGGTGGAAAGGCTGGGGAACAGCACACTGAAGCCTAGAGGCCGGGTGAGAAGGACGCAGCATCTCCTAATGCCACAGCTAGGAGACTGGGGTTCCGCCTGGGTGAGCCAAATGCTTCCCCAGATGCCCCTGGCCTGTGTGGGGTGGCCAGCCCTGCAGTGGGACGGCTGCCCCGGGTTAAGAAGCAGTCGAGTCAAGGTTCTCCTGTCATGAGAAACCACCGCTCCCCCACACCGCTAAGCAGGACCCACGCCACGGCCACCCAGGGAGAGGCTGTGTCGCAGGCCGCCTTGGGCTCAGCCTTGTGCGGCTGTGCGTGTGAATTCATCCTCGGCTGGGGAGCCGAGCCTGGAATGGGGCCGAGTGTCACACTGCATCCTGAGGGTCACCCGAACAAAAGCCAGGGTGCCGGCGGAAGGCAGGTCTTCGCTACCTCCACCTGTTTCATCTTGGTGCGTTTGATGCAGAAGAGGAATTCTAATTGCTTCCAGGCCAAAGAGGCAGGCCGCCGTGCCCTTTGAAGTCTCTGGGGCTACAGCTCCTGGGATGGAGACTTTTCTCCAACAGGATCTGGGCTTGCTCAGATTCTCCTCTGAAGGTCATTACTGCCAAGGTCATTGGCAACACTGCATCTCTGGGAGGCCAGGGATATTTGCTGGTTATTGGATGATATTTCTTCCAGGGTCCAGGGGGAGTCGCAGTGAAATGTCTGCACGCCGAAGCTCTTCACTCAGGCTGTTCCCATAGTCCCACGGCAGGTGCAGCCCCCAGGAAAAGATGGGGTGAATGTGAAGGGGGCCGGGGTCCTTAGTCAGTATCTCCTGGATTCACGCGGGGGACCCCACATCATGCTCACGGACTGCAGGTTTTGCCTCTGGCTGCAAACAGGTTGCAGCTACGGCTGTAAATCCTCCATTCCTCTCAATCCAAACCGCTGACCTCCTTTTCCTGCCTCTCTCCATCCTCGGCCCCCTGGCTGTCAAGTCCTGGGGCTGTCCCCCTCCCCAGCCTCTCTCTACATGTTTCCCTTAGCAAAGCCACCCTGCTGTCAAGCCTGGAGAAACTGTCACCTCCTAGAAGCCTGCCAGCCTGCAGCTGCCGCACTGTGATCTGTGGCCCATTATACAACTAGAGCGATTGTTCCACTATTAGAATAAGATCCAGCCCGCAGCTTACCGCCCTCCCATGCCTCGCTCAGTTACTCACTCAGGCATTCACCCCAGCAAATATTTATTGAGTGCCTCCCACACGCCAAACATTACTTATGATATCACTAGAAACACACCAGGGCCAACTCCCTGCTTTTCTGACATTTCTCTTCTGGTGCCTGTATACCAAGAAATATGCAAATAAGCATGCAGGTAGTGATAAAAGGCAGTGTGATATCAGGTAGGGAGAAAACCAAAGCAGGGCTGGGGACACAGCTCTATGGCAGAGCACTTCCCTAGCATGAGAGAGGCCCTGGGTTCCACCAAAAAAAGAAGAAGCCGGGTCTGGTGGCACATGCCTGTAATACCAGTACTTGGGAGGCTGAGACAGGAGGATTGCAGGTTCAAGGCCAGCCTCAGCAACTTAGTGAGACTCTGAGAAAGCTAGGGAGACCCTGTTTAAAAAAATAAAATAAAGGGCTCTGGGGTGTAGTTTGGAGGTAGAATGCCCCTGGGTTCAATCCTCAGTACCACAAAGAAGAGGAGAAACAGGAGGAGGAGGAGGAGGAGGAGGAGGAGGAAGAGGGGGAGGAGGGGAAGGAGGGGGAGGAGGGAGAGGGAGAGAGGAGGAGGAAGAGGAGGAAAGCCAAAGCAGCCAAGGAGATAGCGGTGGTGAGAGAGGCCACTGTGGGGTGCTCGGGCTCTGGCCCTCTGAGGAAGGGACGACTGAACAGACACCTGAATAAAGGGGGCCTGGCCAGGCCAAGATGCGGTCTTGGAAAAGAACAAGATGAAAACACTTGTTCTAAAGCTCCAGAGACTGAGCCAGTGCAGCGTGGGCACAAGGATAGATGGAGAAAGGCAGGAGAGGGAGCTCGAAGTTGACCCTCGCCTAGGTGATTAGATTACCACAAAGGGGGAGAGCGACGGTCGTCTTGATAAATGGTACTGGGAAAACTCAGTATCTACAGGGAAAGTAATTTATCTCCTACCATTTCCTTCAACATGCACAACATAAAATCCAAGCAGATTGCATTTTTCCCCGCCCCATGCTGGGAATCGAACCCAGGGTCTTACACAGGCTAGGCAAGCTCAATACC
>PVLC010042494.1:0-13037 GCA_004027655.1 Graphiurus murinus
TGTGTGTCCACAGGCAAAGCAACAACACCTCACAAAGTCCTGAGACAGTGTTCAAGGACAAGAGAGAATAATCCCTGCTATGCTGTAAAGATGGAAGAACCAGGGTGCTGATTTGAGAAATCCCTTCCAGGTACTTTAAGAAGAGTGAGCCAGAGACATGAGAAAGGCCATCTTGGCCATCATCCTAATTGCTTTGCTCTCTCTCTCTCTCTCACACACACACACACACACACACACACACACACACACACACACACGGGTATTTGAGTATCAGGAAATCTACCAATATACCCCATTATATGAGCAAAAATTTTTTTTCAGTACTGGGGATTAAACCCAGGGGCATTCTACCTCCAAGCTATACCCCCAGCCCTATTTTTTATTCTTTATTTTGAAACTGAGTCTCAGTAAGTTGCGGAGTGCCTCACTAGGTAGCTGAGGCTGGCCACAAACCCGGATCCTCCAGTCTCGGCCTCCCAAATGATGGGATTACAAGCATGTGCCACCACGCCCAGATTATATGAACAAATTAAAGAAGAACATTTTTTTTTTTTTTCGGTGCTGGGGATTGAACTCAGGGGCTTTCTACCTCCAAGCTACACCCCCAGCCCTATTTTTTATTCTTTTTATTTTTGAAACCGAGTCTCACTAAGTTGCGGAGTGCCTCACTAGGTAGCTGAGGCTGGCCGCGAACCCGGATCCTCCGGTCTCAGCCTCCCAAATGCTGGGATTACAAGCGTGCGCCACCACGCCTGGCTAAGAAGAAGAACATTTAATCATAACATAGATGCCGATAGAGTATTGGAAAATATTGCAGCTATTTCTAATTAGAACATGGAAAATTTTTTTAAATGAATTTTGTACTATATAATAGACTTTACCAAATCCAACATTAATTATCATCCTGACTGGTAAAATATGAAATTTATTTCAATTAAAGTAAGAATTTTGTAGGTTTGCTATTATCACTACTAACACCTAAAATTGTCTTAGAGGTTCTAAAGAAAGCAATAAGATAACAAAATATGTAAACATGGGGAGGAAAAGGCAAAGATACAGTTATAGTCCTAGAATTTTTAAGAGTCTCCAGTAAAACAAAATAAAAATTATATTACTCCTGGGCATCTTTCCAAAGGAACTGAAATCAGAATATTATAGTGATACATGCATATCCATGTTTATAGCAGCACAATTCACAATAGCCAAATTATGGAAACAACCTAGGTGTCCATCAACAAATGAGTGGATTACAAAATTTGGGGATATATACACAATGGAATCCTACTCAGCCATAAAGAAGAACAAAATTATGTCATTTGCAGGAAAATGGGTGAACCTGGAGAACGCATTAAGTGAGATTATCTAGTCACCGAAAGTGAAGGGTCATATGTTTTCTCTCATATTGCAGAAGGTAGGGAGTAATTGGGATACAAAAGAGATTTTAGATAATGGAGGGGAAACCCCAGTGGAGCATGGAAGGGATCCACGGAAGGTAGGGGGAAGGAGAATTAATGAAGGAAACACTCCCATGACATTATGCATGGATGTGAAGTGACCAATGCCAATCTCGGTATCCTGGATGTGAAGGGAGAGGGAGTTGGGAGGGAGCTGGAGGAGGCTCACCAAGCGCTGTGTGCATGTACGGCCCTATCACTCCGAACTGCATTATGATATGAGACTACAATGCACCAATAAAAGTATATTAAAAAAAGATTCATTTAGATTCAACAATGTAGGTATCAATTGTTCATTTCTTTTTATTGCTTAGTTAGGTTTTCATTGTATGGATATACACTGTTTCCACTTTGGGAGCAGTTACAAAGAAAACCGCTGTAAACATTTGTGCACAGGTAAGTTTTCATTTCTCTTGACTAAATATCTAGACTAAGACACACCTAAGTTGTTTTCCAAAGTGGCTGCACTGTGTTTGCATTCTTTGGGGTCTGAGCAGAGGATGGATTTCTTTCCTCCTCCAGAAAGTTAAGACTTTTGTTCCATGGGTGATAAAATCCAATCTAGACTTCATATTTTTCCAGGCTGCAGGAAGTTTAGCAGTTCTGTCACTTTGGGCTAAACACCTTTTGGAAGAAGGCTAAGTGCAAATAACATTCAGACATACATTCAAAGCACGTTCATGCCGAGGCCTCACAGATTCTTGCAAGCCTGGAGGAGCAGGCATGTCGAGGGTGCGCCGCACTCAGTACCCAGCCCTGCCTTGGAGTCCCCGCCCCCTTCCAGTTCGTCCAGACTCTTCAGTTCCATGAGCTCCCAGACTTGACAGGTTAATTTCAGCCCCAGACACATCTGGATGCTTGACTTGCCCCTGATCCTAATCAACGTGCACATCCTAAGTTTCAGTGAGTACTGTGTCGATGCTCAGGAATAATTAATAACTCGTGCAGTGAATAAGTGAATAAATACAAGTGTTACAATTATGTCGAATCAAAAACTAGCCTAGAACATGGAAGATCTTTGGTGAAGACAAACAACCCTTTGGGTTTTTACTTATTTATTTATTTGGTACTGGGGACTGAAGCCAGGGCCATTCTACCTCTAAGTTATACTCGCAGCCCTATTTTATCTTGAAACAGGATCTCACTAAATTATCACATGCCAGCCTCAAACCAGCAGTCCTCCTTTCTTGGCCTCCCAAATCCTGGGGTTACACGTATGCACCACCATGCTCAGCTCCTGGTTGAATATTTAAACAGGACAACACAGGGCAGAAAAGAAATCAGACAGGGCCCATCTACTACCCAGGACACTCCTCCCTCCCGTGCCCAGTGCCCCCTGCCCAGCACATACGGGGTTCCCAGATACTCTGACAGGGAACACTGTACCCCCATCGGCTCCCTGGCCATCCCAGGCCTCCACGCAATGATGCTCAATCTCCTCCTTCCTGGAACCCCAGTTCATTCTTCCTTTCATCCCTCCTGTCTTCCCTCAATTCCCAAGCCCCCCACCCCAGTGTCCTGCGATCACATTACCCCAGCAGCAGGCCTGTCTTTTCTCTGATCCTCATCTCGCTCTAAACCTTGCTACTAAAGCCTTTTTCCTCGTAGAGTCTAGGTAGGGTCTTGTATGACCACTCGTTGGGGTTTCAGCCATTTGGGGTCTGTTCTCATGAATCTGGGCTCACCTCCTTCGTTCTCCCCTGGACTTGTGCCCTTCTTTCCATCTTTTATAAATGTTCCTTATTTTGTTTCATTTTGATGCATTTATTTGAATGGGTAATACAGTAATGTGTTTCAAGAAAATTTAACAAGTACTGGGAGAAAAGTATCCATCTTGCTTCATTCCTCAGCAACCCAGTTACTCTCCTCACGATGATTGCTCTCTTCAGTTTCTTGTATAAGGCTCCAGAACTATATACAAGGGAGTGTGTGTGTGTGTGTGTATGTGTGTGTGTGCGTGTGTACGCGCACGTGTGCGTGCACTTTATATAGGTGAGCTTGATCAACGGTATTCCAAGGACATTCTCCATCACCTCCTCATCAGGGCATTTGAGGTTGTCCACTCAGAAATGCATTTGTAAGAACTTTCCATCTTTTCACATCATTCTCCCTTTCAGAGTCATATAATATGAGGAAATAAATACATACCATTTTCAGAATGTCTCGTACTCTGTCTCCCACAAGTCTACGAGATACTTCCATGTGTCAAGCCTTCTCCACCTCAGCTAAAATGACCTGCGCTATTGTACCTTTTCCCCCAAGATTCCTATCGCTTCCCGTTGCCCACTCAGTTCTTCTATGACGGTCAGAGTAGATTCCAGAGTGGCCAATAGGCTGTTCATTTTCTGATTCTCTGGGAGATGAAATTGTTAAGCAAGTCCAAAGCAGTGGTTGAATAGTTGCCTCTTCGAGGGCATCCTTCGCCTGTCCTGTCCTTTGCAGCCCTCTAAAGGTGGGTGGGGTCCGGAGAGACCCCCTGGGAGACAGGACGGGGCATGAGGCTGCACCATCCAGCCTGGCTCTCTTGCCGCCATCACCGCCCCTCCTGTAGGACTCTGGGTAATTGCTGTGACATATCGGCGGGCACTCTCCGAGGAAGAGCAGGTGAGCTGGCCCGTAGCACCCCAGCTCAGCAATCATCGCTGATTAAAAACCAGTTACGAGGCAATGAAGAGGGAGGCCTGCATTAACCGGATGACCCCTTCCACAGCCCAGCCAGATAGACGGGCGTGCGTATGAAAGAATGACTTACAACCGGCCAACATTAAGGGCTGTTTGGATTTCCGAGAGATTTACGGGGTAGTGACAGCATTTGGCTGGACAGGGCTCTGGCTCTCTGCTTCGTTCCCAGACGTGCCTGTGTGTTTCTGGTCTCCCGCGGACTCACACAGCATTTGGAGTAGCCCAGCTTGCCTGGGCTTTTATGCAGGTCTAACCTGAATACGCTGGTTGTATAAAGTAGAAATTTATCATCTTGCCAATTTCCAGAGAATCTGAATTAGCTGAGCCGCACTTAATACTGAAACTATCCTGAACATAATTTAATCTTTCGTTAATGATTCAAAAGGCGCTTTGAAGTCTTGCGCTAATCAGAGTCATGCTTATGAATATCAGAACTTAATATGGGCGAAGTGTAGAAGCGCTCATGGAAGAATTAGGTGAAGGAAATGATGGGGCCCGGCCTGGCGGGGTGTTTCTGTGAAAGGGCAGGCGTGTGCTGTGTGCCGGGGGCGTGCAGAAGCACGGTGTGATGTGAGTCTAACACGGCTAACATCACAGTCACCACATTCACAGGACGACCCTGTCGAAAAGTCAACCTCTCCTTGGCTCCCATCTGTTCCCACGACCCCCAGGTATCAACTCGGACCTCAGTTTGAGCAGATCTGGAGTGAAAGGAGAGGGGGGGACTGTCCTGCCAAGGAACGGCTCCAGAGCCCAAGTCAGAATGCCTTTAATAGGTAAGAGAGAAATGAACAGATAAGAGATGGGGCGGAGAAGGGGAGACAAGAGCTGAGTATAGAAGGAAAAAAGAGAGGATGTTAGGAAGCAGTTACATGATTGTGAGTGTGTGTGTAAAACAGGCACAATAGCGTCTACCTCATTGCATTGCTGTGAGACCTCAGAGACCCACAGGCTTTGCTATGAACTGAATATTCACATTCTCCACTCCCAGATCCATAGATTTACATCTAAATCCCCAGTACAATGGTAGTAGGAGGTGGAGCCTTTGAGGTGATTAAGTCACGAGGGTAGAACTTCTATGAATGGGATTAATGCCCTTATAAAAGAGACCCTGGAGAGTTGAGTTTGGTGACACACACCTGTAATCCCAGTTCTTGGGAGGCTGTGATAGGAGGAGCACAGGTTCGAGGCCAGCCTCAGCGACTTAGTGAGACCCTGTTTCAAAATAAAAATTAAAAATAGGGCTGGGGTGTAGCTTGGAGGTAGAATGCCCCTGAGATCAATCCCTAGCACTACACACACACACACACACACACACACACTTTTTTTAAAATTTTAATTAAAAAACAAAACAGATGAGCCATGTGTGACTGAGATAGGGGGATCAAAGGTTCAAGGACAGCCTCAGCAACTTAGCAAGATCCCATTTCAAAAAATAAATAAATAAAGCTGGGTATGGAGGCGCACACCTACAATACCAGTACTTGGGAGGCTGACACAGGATGATTGCAGGTTCGAGGTCAGTCTCAGCAACATAGAGAGACTCAACAACTTAGCAGGATCCTGTTTCAAAACAAAACATTAAAAAGGGCTAGGAGTATAGCTCAGAGGTAGAAAGCCCCTGGGTTAAATCCCCAGTCCCAAAAGAGAGAGAGAGAGAGAGAGAGAGAGAGAGAGAGAGAGAGAGAGAGAGAGGGAGGAGAGTGGAAGCATGGGCCACTGTTTATCTCCTGGGGGAGAGGAGGTCTTAAACAATGAACTGTAAGTGTTGCAGGGTGGAGGTGGAGGCCGGGCTCAGCCAGGCTCAGCCCGCAGGTTTCTAATGTTCTCATCTGTGTCCAGAGCTTCCCTATTGGAGACAGATGCATCAGCCTACCTCAGGAGTTACAGTTAGACGTTCGCTCATCCAGCTGCTCTTGTTCTGACTGGAAGCGTGCCAAGCATCCTGGTCATCATCTGGCCGCCAGAGAGACGGGGACAAGGTCAGTGCACCGGCCCTCTGGAATTCTTTCTGTTTTGAGTGCTGGGGGAGCAAGCAGAGAGATCCATTCTCGGGGTGCTGACAAAATCAAGTGTAGGACCCTGCAATCCCAGGAAGAGGGTACATTCCACAAGGTGATGAGCCCCAGTTCAGAGCCCTCCCCTGTGGAGCCCACCCTCCCAGGGCTCCACTGGGAACCGTGCTCCCTTCCATTGCTGAGCTCCTCCCCTGGGTGCCCTCCAGCCTTAGAAGAGTACACACGCAGCTACTCAGGCTTAGGTCTCCAGCACCTGAACCCCACAAGGGCGTGGGCTGGCTGAGAACAGTGCCTGGAGCACAACAGGCCCTACGTAAAAATGTGTAGAATGAGCCAGGTGCCATACCTGTAATCCCCGCTACATGGAGACTGAGGCAGGAGGATTTCAAGTTCAAGGCCAGCATGGGCAATTTAGTGAGACCCTGTCTCAAAATAAAAGAATAAAATGGGCTAGGGGTGTAGCTCGGTGGTAGAGCTTGCATAGCATGTTTAGGCCCTGGGTTCAATCCACAATACCACCCAAAAAAAAAAAGAAAAAAGAAAAAGAAAGAAAAGAAAAAAGAATGGATGGACAGACTGGCCACTTTTTAGCTCACTCCTGGAGGTGGAGCTCAGGCCAGCCATGCTGAAGCATTCCCCCTACCTTCGGGGCCTGCTGACTGCTTTCAGAATCCCCATGACCCTTCTTTTGGTTCCATGGTCAGAAGACCTTTGAGTCTGTCCTGCCCGGTGTCACATTGACTTCAGAACCAGCTACTCTACAGTCAAAAGCCTGCTTCTCCAGCTTAAGCTGTCCGCAGCGCCTCAGCAGATGCTTCTATGAAATGAGGACCATGAGGCCAAGGACACCAGAGACGGCGGGTCTTCTGAAGGCCCCACGGCTTTGCTGTGAGGACGAGGAGACTAGAGAAGACAATCGTTTGTCCACTGAGATATGACAGTCCTGAGATACAAAGACCCCTCCCCCCCTGCACCCTCCGCTCCACCCCACTCCTGACCTGGGTTGCAGAGCTGGGCTTCTGCACAGATCAAAGGGCCCTTTATTTGCCTCCCTTCCCTCCCCTCCTCCCCTCCTGGGAGCCACGAGGTGAGCCAACATCCTGCCAGGGAGGAGGCCGGCACTCCATCTGGAGCTGAGATCCGGCCCTGAATCCGCTCTGCTCCCCCTCCACAGCAGCAGCTGGCATCCAGGGGAATCGAGTGACAGCCAGACTCCAGGGAACCGAGCTGGCACGACGGAATTCAGTGGAGTGATCTACAGTGACAGAGGAGCCTTCGCCTGGGAAGCTCAGCAGGGAGCAAGGGCGGGTCAGTTAACCCACAGAGGGGCAGTCTGGGGACTGTGGCTGCCGGCCCTGTTCCAATGGCACCATTAATTGTCTAAGTCCCTGCTCCTGTTGGCATTCCAGAAGCCAAGAATGGCCTTCTGTTGCCATCTTCTGGACTGCACCATGGGTTCTGCCCACTCAAGACCCCCTTTACCTAGGCACACAGTGGTCTCCCTCCCAGAGCCCCTGCCACCTGCTCGGCCCCCTCACCCAATGGCTTGCTCTTTTTCCAAGCACACCATGCAGTGCAGGGTCTCTGTCCTGTGGCTGGTGTTACTTGATCTGCCTGTGACAGCATTTCCCTGCACCTGTGGGCTCTGCCTCACCCTCTGGCTCAGGTCCCAGTCCTGCCTCTGGGGAAGCTCTCTAGATGCCCCAGACAGATGGAGCGCCCTCTGCTGGGCTCCTCAACCCTGCACTGCCTGTGTGACACCAGGGACCCTGCAGCACTGAGCTGCATACCTGTCCCTCCTGGAGGGCATAGGTGGCGGACATAGGTCTCCGGTTTCTGAACCTCAAGCGCCTAGCATAGGACCTGGCAAAAAGCAGGCGCTCAACAAGTAGATGTCATATTTAACTAAATTTGGGGTTTTCCTCTCAAATAAATCCTACCAGATTAGTATTACACTGGAACTTAAGTGGTGAATGGTGATTATTAGTAAATCATATACATCCAGTGTTCTTTTTGTCCCTCGGCAACAGCTTTATTGAGGTATAATTCATGTAACCACACTACTGGTTAAAGTGTGCAACCCAATGAGTTTTAGTATACTCATGGGGTTGTTTAACCAACGCCACAATTTTACTATGTTTTCATCACCCCAAAAAGGTGATACTACCAGTAGTCCCTTTTCCCATCCCTTGCAAACTACTAATCTATTTTCTATCTCTATAAACTTGCCAATTCTGGATATTTCATGTAAGTGGAGTCGTACAATATATGGTCTTTGTGTCTAGCTGCTGCTGCTGCTTCGTGTGTGTGTGTGTGTGTGTGTGTGTGTGTGTGTGTGTGTGTGTGTTACTGGCGATTGAACCCAGTGGCATTCTACCTCTGAGCTATACCCCTGGCCCTATTTTATCTTTTGTTTGAAACAGGATCTCACTAAGTTGCAGAGGGCCTTGCTAAGTTGCTGAGGCTGGCCTTGACCTTGAGATCCTCCAGTCTCAGCCTCTCAAGTACTGGGTTTATACACGTACGCCACCATACCGGCTTGTGTCTAGCTTCTTGCACTTAGCATAAGGTTTTTGAGATTCATTCATGTTGTGGCGTATATGAGTATTTCATTACTTTTTATTGCCAAATTATATTCCACTGTATGGATAGATCATATTATATTTACCCATTCATCTGTTGATAGACTTTTGGGTTGTTTCCACCTTTTGACCATTATAAACAACTTGTTTATTTTTAATGCTAAAGATATTTTTATTTCAAAATAGTTTTAAATTTACAAGCAAATTTCACAGAATACTAACAGTGAAACTTTTTTCCTTGGGCCAATTTAGAGAGAATGGCTGGCATGAAATCCCTCTACCACTAACAACCCCCGGCCCCTACACACACCTGCAGCATTTTAGTGTAGATTTCCTACACTAACACTACTACATAAACACAGTACAACCATCCAAATTAGGAAATTAACATATGTTCATTCCTGCTGGATAAATCCGAGTTTCACCAGTTGTGTGTCCAGTAATGTCCTTTGGAGTAAAAGACGTACTCTAGGGCCATGGGTTACATTTCCTATCTCATCGGTCCCCCTCAGACTGGAACAGCTCCTCTGTCTTTCACTGACTTCCGTGACCTTGACACTGGAGCCTTACAGGCAGCTCATTTTCAGTCCCTCCACGGGAGTTCCATGGTGGATCCTCATGATCGGAGTCTAGCGAAGCTTTCCAGCAGGAATATCGCAGAGACAACCCTGAGTTCTTCACATTGCATCTTATCAGTGAGGCATAATTTCTATTTGCCCTGTTACCAGTGCTTTTAACTTTGACCACTTGATCAAGTCGGGTCTGCTAGAGCCGCGGTTTAGACCTTAAATGTCCCCTTTGGGCCCACGTGTTGAAGGCATGGCTGCCAGCCTGGGGTGCTACTGGGAAGTGGTGAAATCTTCAGGAGGTGAAGTCTAGTGGAAGGAAATTAGGTGGCTGGGGGCCCTGTCCTTGAAGGACCTCAGGTCCCTGGCCCCTCCCAGTCTCTGCTTCCTGGCTACCTCAATGTAAACAGGCCTTCTCTACCATGTGCTGCCACCATGAGGTACTGCGTCACCACACACCTAAAGCTACAGGGCCAAGTGACAGTAGTCTGCAACCTCTGAATTCATGAGCCAAATAGACCTTCCCTCCTCATAAATTGTTTATCTCAGGTATTTTGTTTCAGTAACAGAAAGCTGACTAACCCAGCTAGGTTATATCACAGTAAATTTACTCTCTTTTCCTTGGAAGTAGTAAGTATATTTGGGGGAGATATTTTGATAACGTGTATATCAATTCTTCAACCAGCTCTCACTAAGTTTAGCATTAACTTCTTGGCTGAATTAATTACTTATGACAATAGCCAAATGGTGGTATGTGTGTGTGTGTGTGTGTGTGTGTGTGTGTGTGTGTGTGTGTTGCTGGGGATTGAGCCCAGAGACATTTTACCTTCTACATCCCCAGCCCTATTTTACTTTTATTTTGAGACAGGGTCTCACTGGTTGATGAGAGTCTCACTACTTGCTGAGGCTGTCCTCAAAAATATGATCCTCCCTCCAGGTTCGCGGCCAGCCTCAGCTACCTAGTGAGGCACTCCGCAACTTAGTGAGACTCGGTTTCAAAATAAAGAATAAAAAATGGGGCTGGGGGTATAGCTCGGAGGTAGAATGCCCCTGAGTTCAATCCCCAGTACCGCCAAAAAAAAACAAACAAACAAAAAAATATATATGATCCTCCTGTCTCAATCTCCCAAGTACAGGGATTACAGGTGTGTGTCACACACCCAGCTCAAATGGTGATTTTTTTTTAATTGCATCTTTCCTTCTACACTTATTCATTGGTATTTTACCCTAAGAGAAATTTATTTATTGTATCAGTATGGATTCATGGATTATTATTTAGAGGATTATGATTAGTAATTATCTTTTTTTTTTTGCGATACTGGGGATTGAACCCAGGGGCATTCTACCTCCGAGCTATACCCCCAACCCTATTTTTATTCTTTATTTTGAAACAGAGTCTCACTAAGTTGCGGAGGTCCTCACTAAGCAGCTGAGACTGGCCACTAACCTGGATCCTCCGGTCTCAGCTTCTCAAGTACTGGGATTAACAAGCGTGCGCCACCACACCCAGCTCATTATTCATTTTTATATTCAAATCTCCTCTGGTTTAGCCAGTGGGAACCCCTCAAGATGGCTTCCAGGTCCTTTTGATAAGTCTTCATCAGTTTTTGAGCACCTTCTTTTTTTCTGGCATGAGATACTCTAAGCTCATCTTACATTTTGCCTGCCCCGGTCCTAGAAATATCCACTTCTCCAACAGGTCCTGGCTCCTTTTTTAGTGGAGAATAGTATTTCAGAATGATGCCACGGACAACAGGTGTGCTCAGTGGTATTGGGACGCTGCCTCCCTTCTGCTCTCTCAATGGACAGAGCTAAAGATCATGCCCCCCACATGTGTAGGCACTCATACACATTCAGACTCATACTTACTCTGTATTTTTTGGTATTTTTATTTTATTTGTTTTTGCGGTACTAGGGATTGAACCCAGTGTCATTCTACCTCTGAGATACACCCCCAGCCCTATTTTATTTTTTATTTTGAAACAGGGTCTCACTAAGTTGCTGAGGCCGGTCTTGAACTTGTGATACTCCTGTTTCAGCCTCCCAAGTACTGGGATTCCAGGTGTGTGCTACCCCACCTGGCTATATTTACAAGACATCTACATTTACATGATATATTAATAGTTATCTCTATATTAATAATTATATACTGAAAAGCATGAACTCACACTAACACTTCTAATTCTAATCCCACACCTCACCTTCCCCTTTTCCATATCCGTAATTCCCTTTCTGACAGTGAGGTGCCTGGCTCCCATTATTCTTGACATAGCCACTCACTCAGTGAACCCATGTATGTAACCACTCTGTTGTCATTTTGGGGGATCAGAACATGGACACTCTCTTAACCCTACTTTGGCTTTAAAATTTCACACGAGGCCAAGGCTGTCAGCACCCCACCCTATGTGATGCCCCCTTCATTCCCCTCTGGCTCTGACAGCCTGTACACATCGCAGCAGGACACTCCTCCACATGGACTCAGCCCTCACCCTGTTCAGGCTCCACTGCCCCGTGTGGGATGGCCATGGCACCGCCCAGGCTCTGCAAGCTGCTGCTCAGCAGGCTCTGCAAGCTGCTGCTCAGCAAAGCAGGCGCCCTCTTCGCCATGCTCGGATGCTAGTCCCCTGTGCTGCCACGTAGATACTCCTGTCACCCTGCTTGGTCCTGACAGCCCAAACCCTGCTGCTGCAGCCCACCCCTCACAGGGACACCGTGCTTGCCTGCTCAGCTTCTGACACCCTGGATGATGCCAGCGCTGGCCCCACGCAGATACCGCCCTTGCTTGTTAGAAAGGGGAAGGGGGTCTTAGTTCTCTAGGCTTTCCACAGCTAGAATGCTACTGACGCCATCCCCGCTTTTCCTTCCCCTTCACAAGAAATTGAGGATTAGATTTAGAAGTTGATGAAATTCAGGTCCAGTTGTTTGGGCAATAAAATTTCATAGGTAGTGCTGTTCTTCCATCAGATGACACATTGTTATGGTTTGGACTTAAAATGCCCCCAGACCTCGTGTGGAAGACAAGACAGCCATGTTGGAAGCAGGACTTGGTCATTGGAGTGGGGTCCCTGGGAGCGGGGCCTGCTGCAGCTTCCTGCTCTTCTCTTTCTCCTGCCTCCACGAGCGGATAACAAGCTCTCTCCTTTTCCTCTCTGCTCCCCACCATCATGCCCTGAGGACCTGCAGCACCAGCTCCCACTTGGAAGCTGGTATAACAAGAACTGAAATCTCTAGAACAGTGAGCAAATAAATCTTCCTTTTTCTAAGCTGTGGTCGTGGGGTATTTGGGGTTGATAAGAACGCTGGCTGAAACACACATGATAGCTGGTTGTCCAGGACTTCACTGAGGGTTGCAGAGTGGCATTGTTCTAATTCTACTCCTCATTCATGTAAGAGATACTTCTTATCAATCATTTGCTCACCTGTGGTTCATATAGGAAAGACAGGTACTTCACTCCCTCTCTTTATTTGCCAGTTTTTACAATAATGAGTAATCTTGTAAACATTATCTTCCAAGAATGATCAGTGAGTGGTTTTTCTCTTTCTTTCTTCCTTTTTTTTTTTTTTTTTTTTTTTTTTTTTTTTTTTTTTTTTTTTTTTTTTTTTTTTTTTTTTTTTTTTTTTTTTTTTTTTTTTTTTTTTTTTTTTTTTTTTTTTTTTTTTTTTTTTTTTTTTTTTTTTTTTTTTTTTTTTTTTTTTTTTTTTTTTTTTTTTTTTTTTTTTTTTTTTTTTTTTTTT
>PVLC010042495.1:0-12924 GCA_004027655.1 Graphiurus murinus
TCCTCCTCCTCCCCCTCCTCCCTCTCCTCCTCCACCCTCTCCTCCCCTCCCCCTCTCCCGAGTGAGGCTGAGCCCCGCCCGCCTCAGCAGAGCCAGGCTCCCCGCAGGCTTGGGAGGTGTCCAGCAGTGGACCCCTTCCTGAAAGCCTGGCTTCCCGTGAGCACAGCTGCCGGGTGACAGGTGCCCCCTCCTGGCTGGTCTCCCCGGGCTGCTGCTGTGGATCGTGGAACCCCAGGCAGCAGGGCTCTGTCCGCTGCACCCACCGTGCTCCCCCACACAGAGAGCAGCTTTCTCTACACCCCTCCCCCCACCCTGCCCTCACCATTTGCATTCCGGGGGTGGGGAGGGGCGGGGTGTCACAACATTCCTGCTGGAACCCTGTGTCACCTGCTGCCTGCTCATGAGGGACTCTGGGCTCCTTGCAGGCGCTCCGACCACCACCTCTGGGGAGGCCTCCAACCCTAACTGGGGGTGCTGCTCCGTTCCGGCCCCGGGGCCTTGGGCGGTCACCCGGCGACGGCGACGGCGGCTTGCTGCCACCCTGCACCCCACCGTGGCTTCCTTGTGTGGCTCCCGCGCTCCATCCTGTTCCCCAGCTGCTGCTGATGGGACTAGGCCTTCCTCCCAGGCCAGCCCCAGTGGGGCCTGTTCGTGTGCTGTCCAGAAGAATTTTCCTGCAGGCAGCTCCCGTTTCCTCTGCTCAGTCCAGCCTGTCCTGCTGTCCCTGTTCTGGGGAACACCCCACCACCGCTCAGCCTCCTTAGTCTCAGCACCTGCCTAAGGCAGGCGGTGTGTGTGTTTGCAGGGAGGCCTCCTTGGTGCCTGTGACCAGCCTTCTGCTCCATGTACTTTTGCAGGACATATTCCAGTTCACATGAAGCTTAGGAATCCTCACCCTGCTGACTTTAGCACCACAAGAAGCTGGGCACTGGTCCTCCCCCAATTTACTATCTTCTGTGTGCGACAAAAGCACGTTCCAGATTAGTGTTTTGTGTACAATTACCAATATTATTTATGCTATAACATCATAAAGTGGCATACATGATTATATATTTCCTAATACAGGGTAGAATACCTCTGGTATGATGCACAAAGGAGGACATTGAATTTTGTTTTTGTTTTTTTTTTTTTTTTTCCCTGGCAGGTATATTGAACTAGCAAGGAAAAAGGTCACCACAACACACTTTTTGACTTTCAAATTTTGTACTTATGTATGCATTTCCCATTCAAAAATAAATTTGCTAAGAAACAATTATTACAGGTTTGTATAAAAAACTGTTGATTTAGCATTGTCACTACACTGTCAGGCAGTTTGTCTGAACTCTGTTACTAATTTTATTCTTTTGCCTTTTTCCCCTATCTGGCTTCCCAAGGAGACATCCATAGCTTACAAATTATGGCAGTTTTATCTCCAGCTCTTCAGTAGTTCATAGTTCATTTCTTTTCCTTATCTCGTTGCCCTGTCAAGGACCTCCAGAACAACACTATTGATGATATAGTGCATATTTCTCTTGTTTCTGATTTTAATGGTCTATGTTTAAGCATAAGGTTGATGTCTGCTGGAGGTTTCTGAATAAATAATGTGTCATATATTTATATAATCAAATTTATAAAGCAGTAAAAATGAATGAACTAGACCTGTATATATCAGCCTAGATAATTCTCAGAAACCCAATGCTGAATGAAATAATCAATTTGCAGAAAGATACAGGATAGTATCTTTTATATAGTATCATTTATATAATTTTAAAATCTGAAACAAAACTGTATGTTATTTAGAATACATATGTTTGTAGCAAAATATAAAATGGGCACTGAAGAACTGTATCAATTTTTATATATCAATTGCCTCTGAGAAGAAATGGAGGAAAATGTGACTCAAACAATATATGCAGATTAATGTTACCTGTTAAGAAAACAATTATAAACAAATACAACAAAGTGTTAATGTTTATCATTAATCATGGATGATATATACCTAGATCCTCACAATTTTTTCTCTATATTACTATTTTTTAGTAAAATGAAAGATATATTGTGCCCAAAGCAATCAATAAAAAGTACTCTACTCTGAAAAATATCATCAAGAAATTTTATAATAATAAGCATTGAAAGGAGTCCTTGAAACTTCCCTGGTAGGAGGAAAGTCACCTAATAATCAAATTGGTACCAAACTTCCTTCCTATTCATAATACTTGATTCTAATTGTCAACACACAGATGTCTTTAAATCCTTAGAGAATATGCCTTCCTCTCATATTCTATCCCTAAACACACTATCAAGCAGGTATGTGAGTATAATACTTATGGTTTCAGGAGCTGGCCATAGTTGTGCATGCCTGTAATCCCAGTACTTGGGAGGCTGAGACAGGAGGATCCCAGGTTGGTGTTTAGCCTCAGCAACTTAGTGAGGCCCTGTTTCAAAATTAAAATGAAAAGGGGCTGGGGGTGTAGTTGGGAGTTAGAATGCCCCTGGATTCGATCCCTAGTACCAAAAAAAAAGATGTTTTCAGGGAACTAGGGCTGTCTCTCATTGGTAGAGCATATGCCTAGCATTTATGAGGCTCTGGGCTCAGTCCTCAGAACCACAAAATATGACATTTTCAGGTCTGAAAATACTCAGAAAGTTTACCCTTTGTACACCAACCCTTAGGAAGTATTTGAACAGGTACACCAAAAATAAATAAATAAATCAAGTCTAAAGTAAACATGAAATCCAGAAAATAGTGATCCCAACTCGGGAAACAATTAAGGTTACTTTTTAAATGATGGCCAAATACCAGGCCCTGGCTAATCAGACTGAATAGGACACTTGATAAAGTGAATTGAGAGGTTAGAAAAACCAGAGAATGTGATAAAGAAAAGTAAGAGAAGAAAGACAATTAGAAGATCCTTTAAGAAAAAATATTACAGTAATGGTCCCCAGTGAGTCATACCTACTTGTATCTAGCCACAGGAACTTGGGCCTGACCATGTGCTTTGCCTTGACCAATTTCAACGTTAGCAACTACTACCCAAGAAAGGGCTTCAACAGTATGTTTTCAGTGAGGCTTTCACTCTTCCTGCTCTGAAACCCACATGTGTGGAGGTAAATATGCCTAGAATAAGATGCATTTATAACCTGATATCTTTGATTTATACCTCGCACCTAGCTCTACCACACCAAGACAGTAGTAAATAAGTATGCCATGGCTACATCACTCTGAGAAGAGTCTGAAGTGACCAAAGAGATAAAAAGGCAATCCTCCCACAACCAAAGAAAGGCCCAGGCTGAATTTGTGAAATTCCCAGAGGGATTGAGCATCACTAATCAGGTGGCATCATTGTCAAGGGGAAATCTTCATGGTTCTTAAAATAGAGGGGAGTTTACCCTTCTACTAGAGAGAATGCAGTACTGAGCTTTCTGCTTTATATAGTCACCTGCATGCAGCTAAGTTTCAGTTTGCTTTTGCATTCTGATCTATAACAACCAAGTCTCCCATTAAAGCTGTATTTACATGATTAATACTGTATAAAAGCCACTCATTATTAAGCCATATAGTACCCTAGCACTTGAACTCATCTTGTATAGTTTTAGAAAATGGTTCACAGATCACCCTGTAGGGATAAGATTTTTAGGAGACATGAGACTTAATAAAAGTGTAGTTGACAGAAAATGAGATACAGAAGTAGATAAACGGCACAAGAAAAAACAATAGAGCTCTTACCCTCATTTTACAATGTGCAAAGTGAATAAATACTGATGATAGTTTGTGAAATAAAATTAAGTTTTATTTGTATTATATAAAGTTGAATGTAGTTACCTTACTTTATTTTATTTTGTGGTACTGGGGATTGAACCCAGGGACATTCCACCTCTGAGTTACACCTTCAGCCCTATTTTTTTTTATTTTGAAACAGAGTCTCACTACATTGCTGAGGCTGGCAACGAACCTTCTGTCTCAGCCTTCCAAGTACTGGGATTACAAGTATGCACCACCACACCCAACTCCCTTATTTATTTTAATTGTTTTTTGTTGTCTACTTCCTTCAAAAGAAAGCAAGCTGAATAAATGTTATCTCTGTCTTGCTCCTTCCTGAATTCTAAATCCTTTGAATACTTCCCAGTACTCAAGAGATATTTGTGGACTGTAACTGGATTCAACTAAAAGAATAACACTATAGCCAGGCATGGTGGTGCATGCTTGTCATCCCAGTACTTGGGAGACTGAGACAGGAGGATCCAGATTCGCCACCAGCCTTAGATACTTAGTGAGGCTCTCTGTAACTTAGTGAGACTCCTTTTCAAAACAAAGAATAAAAAAATGGCCTGGGAGTGTAGCTCGGAGGCAGAATGCCCCTGGGTTCAATCCGCAGTACAGCAAAAAAAAATGTTGAGAATAGGAGAGAGGGAGGGAGGAGGAAAGTATAAATGAGCTAACATATCCTATTTTCATATTAGAAAATTTTGGAATGTTGAAGATCATCACAAGGACAGGGTTTTTCAACCTCAGAACCATGAATATTTGGGGCCAGGGACTGTCCTGTGCATTGTAGAGCCCCTAGTGTTCACCCACAAGAAGGCCAATAACACCCTTCCCTCTGGTTGTGATAACCAAACATGTATCCAGACACTTGCCAATGTTCCCTGAGGAGCAAAATCACTCCCAGTTGAGAACCACTGCCTCAGAAGGAACTAAAATCAGAAAAGTTAAGAAACTTTCCACTCTAGAGAGTGGTACTGAGTCTAGGGAAGAGCAGGAGAGGAAACCGTTTTATTCATAAATTCTATATTATTTGCTTTGTTGTCAGGTATGTATTGTTCTGATAAATATTAGCACGTATTAAAAATTAATGAAATGGAATCAACGGAGCTTTGTGACAAGCTCGCAATGCAGGGTGAAGGGAGGAAGAGGCAGTGACGACCGGGGTTCCAGCATGTGCACCTGGGTGCATGGTGGTTGTATTCACTGAGACAAGGAATACAGAAGAGGAACAGTTTTGGTGTAGGACCAGGAAATGATGATTCCAATTTCAAATGTGCCAAGCATGAAATATCCTCAGGATATGTGATCTGTAGGATTTAAATTAATTAGTATTGATCAGGAGTCTGAGACAGGAAGATTGCAGGTTTGCAGCCAGCCTCAGCAACTTAGTGAGACTCTGTTTCAAAATAAAAAATAAAATAGGGCTGGAGCTGTAGCTCAGAGGTAGAATGGCCCTGGGTTCAATCCTCACTACTAAAAAAATTAATATTGAGCTCCAATTTTGAACTATATAGACTTGGGAGCCATTAAGATATGGTGGTAATTGATGCTGTGGCAGTGGATGAGATTCCTGGAGAGAGAAGAAACCTGAGAACCAGCTCACAAGGGACAGCAAGAGGCTGAGTATGGAATAATCCAGTCTTTTTTATACATCTGTGTTTTATGTTAATTACAACTATACCCTAAATATGGATTCACATATTTCAAAAACAAATTTCAGCCTGGAGTGGTGGCGCATGCTTGTAATCCCAGCATTTGGGAGGCTGAGACCGGAGGATCCAGGTTCGCAGCCAGCCTCAGCTACCTACTGAGGCCCTCTGCAACTTAGTGAGACCCTGTTTCAAAATAAAGAATAAAAAATGGGGCTGGAGATATAGCTCGGAGGTAGAATGCCCCTGAATTCAATCCCCAGTACCACAAAAAAAACCCCAACAAATTTTATCTTTGCAAAAATAATGCACATCTATTGAAGCTATTTCCACAATATGCAGAGAAGCACAATCTCTTGTCCAGAACTAGAACAGTAGCTTGCATGCTGAATGATCAAATTGAGTAGACTCTGAGCAGTAATTATGTGAGAGACAGATGGAGATTCAATAGTAAACAAAATAGGCACTATCCCTGTGTTCATAGAGCTTATCATCTACCAGGAAACACAGTCAAGGGAAAGAGAAAATACAATGGTGTGTGATGAGTGCTATGAAAATTAATAATGAAAATCCACTTCAACTAAAGATGCAATGGGGTGTGATTTAAGTATCTTTGATACCATCCATTTTTCTCCTGATGGACATGAGCTCAGTCCCAAGGACAGGAGAAATGTTTATTGTGAAATCCTTTGCTCTCTGTACCATGTGGTAAGAAACATTTAGGAGAGCTGGCAGGGAACGTGGAGATGTTTGCCTTTCTGGGCCTGACTAGAGAGTCTGTCCAAACCAAACCTCTCAATATACTGGGCTCGGACTCCTTCACAGAGAGTGTCTCTGTGGGTTTGTAAATTGGTTTTATGCTTGACAGTCTGTTCGGTTAATTTTCCAGAAATTCTCTAGCTGCACTCTGGAGTCAGCCACTAGACAACAGCAAACGCCAGAAAGGGGAGAGACTGTACATTTCTTAAAGATAAGAAGCATGCACAGAGTTGACAGCAGGAGCTTTGATGGACCCTGTTGGGTTATAAGAAGCAGAACAAGATTGGGATAAAGAAGAAATCACAGAGGTGCGTCATATTTGCAGGAAGTAATCTGTTCCTTTTGTAGTTTTAGATATGACTGTTTCTGAAGATCCAGGAGGAGGAGAGGCTATGCTTTCAAGACCCTACAACTACCTCCTTTTTTTAAATATGGTACTGCGGATGGAACCCAGGGGTCTTCTCTCTTTGAGCCACACCCCAAGCCCTATTTTATTTTTTATTTTGAAACGGAGTCTCGCTAGGTTGCTGAGGGTTTCACTAACTTGTTGAGGTTGGTCTTCAATCACAATCTTTCTCTCATTCCTCCACGTTCTGAGATTACAGTCATGCGCCACTATGGCCGACTCCCACTTCTTAAAAAAATGCTTGGTATCAGGGAAGACAACTCTGACCCTTGTCTCAGATGAAACTTCTGCAAAGCACTGGCTCAGAAAAACCCAATACTCCTTAAAAGCAGAGAAGGAAAAGAGAACTGGCATGAGATAAACACAGGTAATCCAAGAGAGAAGATCGGGAACATGAAAAATGGATGGCAGATGGAGAAAATTCATCTGAAAAACGTTATTGTAGAGTGGATGGGAATTGTCACCAAATAATTATATGAATTTGAAAGTTTTAATGAAGCAAGTAAGCAAGGGCTCAAGAAAGAGATGGCAAGATGAAATAAGATGACATGTGGACTGTCCGGTCTCAGGGAAGAATGTGGAAAAAGAAATTTAACAACCAGAGATGAAGGCCAGCTGGGTGTGGTGGCGCACACTTGTAATCCCAGCATTCGGGAGGCTGAGACCGGAGGATCCGGGTTCGAGGCCAGCCTCAGCTACCTAGTGAGGCACTCCGCAACTTAGTGAGACTCGGTTTCAAAATAAAGAATAAAAAATAGGGCTGGGGGTATAGCTCGGAGGTAGAACGCCCCTGAGTTCAATCCCCAGCACCGCAAAAAAAAAAAAAAAAAGAGAGAGATGAAGGCCAAAATGACAGAATCATGGAGAAAAATGAATTCACAGAAAAAGTAGAGCAAATAGTGTCAAATGTGTGTAAATTTAGAGCTAAGACCAAAACAAATGTGGTGATTATGGTTATAGAATAGGTGTAGTGGTGTTAAATCCAGATAGAGTAGAAGTTATATAAGTAACAATAATTGGGAGAGGAAAGAAAAAGAAAGTGGGAGGTAATGTCAATATGTTGATTTTCTTATCCTTAATAATTGGGGTTTGAGGGCATGGAGGTGCACATTTGTAATCCCAGTACTTAAGAGGCTGAGACAGGAGAATCACAGGTTTGAAGCCAGTCTCAGCAAGTTGGAGAAGCCATCAGCAACACAGTGAGACCCTGTTTCCAAATAAGAAATAAAATTGGGCTGGCGGTTTAACTTAAAGGTAGAATGTCCCTGGGTTCAATTCCCAGTGTTGCACACCCAAAATAATAAGGGTCAAAAGATACTATGCAAAGGTGCAAAGCAGACAAATATGGCAACGGAGATCTAAGCATATTGAATATTACAAAGATAAACACCAAGAAATGTAATTTAGTCAACTAAAATTGGGTGGATGAAAAGAGGAAGGGGAGAAAAGTAAAAAAAAAAAAACCCAAACATACGTGTGAAGTTGATCATTAAAACATTATTTGTTAGCCAGACGTGGTGGTGCACACTTGTAATCCCAGTACTTGGGAGGCTGAGACGGGAGGATCCGGATTCGAGACCAGCCTCAGCTACTTAATGAGGCCCTCCACAACTTAGTGAGACCCTGCTTCAAAATAAAGAATAAAAAATAGGACTGGGGGTGTAGCTCGGAAGTAGAATGCCCCTGAGTCCAATCCCCAGTACTGAAAAAAAAAAAAAAAGCATTTGTAATAGTAAGAGAAATGTAGGAAAATCCCTAAATATTCACAAATAGGGCAGTCACTGAATAATCAGGATGCATTCATGCAGCAAAATGCTATCTAGTTATAAAAAGGAAGATTTTATGTAGTAACACCTGAGGATCAACAAGGTTATCCACATATTACTCTGAAATGATGTACAAGAAATTGGTAACATTGCCTCTGGTGGGAGAGAATTGAGAAGTTGGTGAGAGAAAGAAAATAAAGGAAGAGTTTCTTTCTTCCTTCCTTCCTTCCTTTCTTTTTTTCTTTTTCATTGTCTCAATAAGTTGCAGAAGCTGGCCTCAAATTTGAGAGCCTCCTGCCTTAGCCTCCCAAGTAGCTGGGATTACAAACACATGCCACCACACCTGGCTGGAAGATTTTTAAATGTATGCTAGTGGTTATCTTTTTAAATATTGAGCCACTAGAATGTGTTACCTATTTCTAAAAATAAGTAAACAGGAATTTTAGATAAAATATAAAGAATTGTTGGACCGTCTTTGTCCAGCCTTGTACATAGCATCTCTCATTGTTCTATCCCCCTGAGGATTGAAATAAACATATAGAGCAACGTCCTGGTTGTCAACTTGACCCTCTGTGTCCCTGAACATTCTCATTATTCATCATTAAGATTAAGTAATTCAAATAATAACCTCTCACAAATAGAAGCAAGTACTGTCTGTACCTTACTCAGGAAACTTTTGAGTTCTCAAAGCTAATTTTTAAGATTCATAGCCATAAATCTGGAGTTTAAGTAGCTTCCAAAACCTCCCATTACATACCAGAAACCAGCTGTGAAAGAGTCTGACCATACATACAGCTTCACTATAAGCCATACCTAGTGAGAACTCAGGACCTAAGGGAAGCGGAGAGAGAGGACAAGAAAGAAAACTTGCCAACTCATGCTATCTGCCTCAAATCAATTTCCAGATTCAAATCTTAGATGGGAATGGGTTTTAGATAGGAGCAAATAAACTCCTGGGAAATAATTTAGGAGCATTGGAGATATTTTTTTTTCAGTACTGGGGATTGAACCCAGGGGCATTCTACCTCCAAGCTACACCCCCTTTTAAATTTTTTATTCTTTATTTTGAAACAGGGTCTCACTAAGTTGCAGAGTGCCTCACTAGGTAGCTGAGGCTGGCCTCGAACCTGGATCTTCCAGCCTCAGCCTCCTGAATGCTGGGATTACAAGTGTGCACCACCACACCCGGCTAGCATTGGGGATAATTTTTCCCCATCCACAAAAGTACTGAGTCCAGCATGGGAGAGCTCAGACTGAGAGAGAAGGCTCGTGATCTCATCTCCCATCACTTCCCTTCCCTCCATTCTTCCTCCCAACTGAGGAAAACGCCAGATTCATCTACTCCCCAATTTAAAGGCCCAGATAATGAAAAACATCGAACGACTGTGCCACACAATCCTCGTTTAGAGCGAGGATTTGTGGTAATAACTTGAGCCGTCAAGTTGCCTTTCCTTCCTTCAAAATTATCCCCTATGCAGATATACAAGAACAAAGGACAATAAAATACTAATGGCTACACTAATGGCGACCTTGCCAGGAATGAAGGGAAAAAAAGCTTGATTGAATAAAACCAGAAGAACTAGTTTGGACTACTCCACTGCCAGAGAAGTGGGGGAGGAAGAAAATATGTAAGTCAAATGAAAGCAGGGAAAAGGGCCCTTAGAGAGGGTTCTGGGAAGAGAGAACTTACAGAATAACTGGTGCAAAAGCCTTGTGCATTTGCCCGTCCCTCTTTGACAGTAGCAATGGTGAAGCCTTTGACCATCCACCTTTTTGGTTGCTGTTCCCAGCAAAAATTAAGCAGAAGGCACAGATACATCCAGGGTGCTGGCATGTAGGATAGGATGACAGAGTCAAGATAGCACAGAACTGTGGGACAAGGGAAAGACCATGTCCACACAGAAAGAGATAAACCCAGAAAGAAATGTGAAAAAAACTTTAAAAATAGGACAAGTAACGAAAAGGTCTAAATAGTGGTGACTAGATGGGAAAATTCCAAAGATGCCAAGCTTTGCCAATTTAATTCATAAGGTGAATGCAATAGTAATCAAAACATAAAGGGTGGATTTTATGATAAATAGCATTAGGATAACTAATTATACATTTGCAGAAAATTAAGGAAGAAAATCTCCCCGAAACTACAATTATGGACAAACACACACACACACACACACAGACACACACACACCCCTAGGAGGGGAACCAAGGATCTAACTCTAACAGAATATTGTGTTTGTAGGAAATAGGCAACTGCTATTCTTATGACCTTGGGATAAGAAAGACTGTTCTAGCAAAAAATAAACAAAACAAAGCAGAAAATGAACAAACAACAAGCAAAGATTTGTGATATTTTTATATATTTGCATACATATATGTATATGTGTGTGTATGTATGTATACACTCACACATCCTAAAGGAAAATATTGACAGACACAGAGAACTTAAATTTTCTGTGTAATAAAAGATAACCCACTAACCCCCCCCCACACACACACATACAGTTGAGTGAAAGAAGCCATTTGCAGCACGAGTTCAGCCTGTGACAATAGCCATATTTCAAGTGCTGCAACGGTTCACATATGAGCCACTGTGCAAGCTTATACTGCCTGTCAGCCCAGCAGTGCTAAGGCATGGGGACCACCTTGGTGAGGGCTGTGCAGGTACATGGGTGTCACCGTAGAGGTGGCAGATAGGGCCCTGAACTGCTTTGAAAGTGACACATGGGAAGCCGGGCGTGGTGGCGCACGCTTGTCATCCCAGCATTTGGGAGGCTGAGACCAGAGGATACAGGTTTGCGGCCAGCCTCAGCTACCTAGGGAGGCACTCTGCAACTTAGTGAGACCAGGTTTCAAAATAAAGAATAAAAAATAGGGCTGGGGGTATAGCTCAGAGGTAGAATGCCCCTGAGTTCAATTCCCAGTACCGAAAAAAAAAAAAAAAAAAAAAGAAAGTGACACATGGGGCCCTGGTGAGGATGCTGGAGCGCCAGGGAAGCTGCTGTGTGTGACTGCGTGTGCACAGTGCATGCACAGACTCTGTGGGTCGGGCGGCATCCTCAGGAGAGGAGGCAGGTGGTGGTGCACAGAGAGGCACTAATGAGATGGATGAGTTCTGCCGCAGGAGACAGGTTTAGAGGAGAGACAGCTCAGGCCTTAAAGGCAGAACACCTTCGCCTGGAATGCGGCAAGGCCCCCATGGAGGCCCTTGATCAATATTTGCCACGGGAAAGCTCAGAAACACTGTCCTGTAGTTGCAACAGGGAGGCGAATTTGGGGGTTGGTGGTCCAGCGCTGTTTCTCTTTTGCAGGATCGGTGGACTGAGCACCAGCCCTGAAAGTCCATCTCTCGGTGTTCCAATCCAGCCTTGGGCTGCACCCGTGCTCCTCACTCCTGCCCCCATGCCTCCCCGGGCACACAGAACCCACAGGGAACTGGCCTCCCACTGTTACCAACGCAAGCAGCCTAGGGATGAGGGGCAGGTCCCAGCCCTGCACGACCACAGGCTGGGAGTGTTCTGAGGAGGGGAGGCCCAGCAAGGGACACAAGGGTAGTAGTGGCTTGGGGAGAGACTGCGACTGCAGCGGAGACACATCGATGCCCCAGCTTTCCTTGTTCCAGAGCTGCCGGGGAGATGGGCAGCATTTTGTGAGGCCCTCCCCCAGTTAGCAGGGAACGGGCCTGGAAGGCTCCAGTGGTAGGAGACAGGGGACAACTGTCCAAGAAGGGGAATTGGGAAGGGGAATTGGGAACTGTGTGCAGGGGAGTAGGGAGGCACATGCTAAGTTAGACCACAAGCTAGGAAGGAGAGCAGCCTCTGTCTCTGTGGTTCTGAGACTAAGGAGGCTGAGCGGTGGTGGGGTGTTCCCCAGAACAGGGACAGCAGGACAGGCTGGACTGAGCAGAGGAAACGGGAGCTGCCTGCAGGAAAATTCTTCTGGACAGCACACGAACAGGCCCCACTGGGGCTGGCCTGGGAGGAAGGCCTAGTCCCATCAGCAGCAGCTGGGGAACAGGATGGAGCGCGGGAGCCACACAAGGAAGCCACGGTGGGGTGCAGGGTGGCAGCAAGCCGCCGTCGCCGTCGCCGGGTGACCGCCCAAGGCCCCGGGGCCGGAACGGAGCAGCACCCCCAGTTAGGGTTGGAGGCCTCCCCAGAGGTGGTGGTCGGAGCGCCTGCAAGGAGCCCAGAGTCCCTCATGAGCAGGCAGCAGGTGACACAGGGTTCCAGCAGGAATGTTGTGACACCCCGCCCCTCCCCACCCCCGGAATGCAAATGGTGAGGGCAGGGTGGGGGGAGGGGTGTAGAGAAAGCTGCTCTCTGTGTGGGGGAGCACGGTGGGTGCAGCGGACAGAGCCCTGCTGCCTGGGGTTCCACGATCCACAGCAGCAGCCCGGGGAGACCAGCCAGGAGGGGGCACCTGTCACCCGGCAGCTGTGCTCACGGGAAGCCAGGCTTTCAGGAAGGGGTCCACTGCTGGACACCTCCCAAGCCTGCGGGGAGCCTGGCTCTGCTGAGGCGGGCGGGGCTCAGCCTCACTCGGGAGAGGGGGAGGGGAGGAGAGGGTGGAGGAGGAGAGGGAGGAGGGGGAGGAGGAGGA
>PVLC010042496.1:0-12633 GCA_004027655.1 Graphiurus murinus
TTTTTTTTTTTGCGGTACTGGGGATTGAACTCAGGGGCATTCTACCTCCGAGCTATACCCCCAGCCCTACTTTTTATTCTTTATTTTGAAATCGAGTCTCACTAAGTTGTGGAGTGTCTCACTAGCTATCTGAGGCTGGCCACGAACCCGGATCCTCAGGTCTCAGCCTCCTGAATGCTGGGATTACAAGCATGCGCCACCACGCCCGGCTACAGCAAGTATTTTAGTGTAGGCTCTAATGATTATATCTCATGTAAACAAAAAAAACCTTGTTTGCTTACCGCTTTATGTTCTTTTATTCTATACTATGAGCAGAACATATGAGATGTGTTTTCCTGTAATATTCTAGAAAGTCCATTTTTGGAAATGGAAAGAATATAAGGGAAATGTTTAAATATGTATAAGTAATCATATAATGTGCTAGTTTCCTGGAGCTGCCATAATAAATACCACAAGCGTGGTGGCTTACAACAACAGAAATTTATTATCTCACATTTCTGGAAGCTAACACTCCAAAAACTGGTGTTTTGCAGGATGATTCCTTCTAGAAGTTCGAGGGAAAGTTTGCTCCATGGTTCTCTCCTGCTTTTTTTGGGTGGCTGATGGATCTTAGCTTTCCTTTTCTTGTAGCTGCATGATTCCAATCTTTGCTCCCCTTTTCACATGGCTTTCTCTCTTTGCTTCCCTGTGTCTCAGATCTTCCTCCCCATTCTTCTCATGAGAAGACTCACTGGGCATTGGATTTAAAGCTCATTCTAAAACAAGATGATCTCATTTTGAATTTTTACCTTAATTACATTCGCAAAGAACTTATTATTTACAAGTACCAGAGATATAGTTTTGGTACCACTATTTGAACTAGTATGTATTATAAATATTTGTATTAAAGACATAGATAAAATACTATAATGCAAACTTGGTTTCAGAATATCTTAATTCACAGATTACTTCATTTTAGTTGTACTTTATAAAGGAGTATTTTAAGATGTACAATAGCTTAATGTCAGAGATATCCCCCAAATACTTCAGAGTTAGAATTCATTTTCTTTTTGATACTTGCCTAGCAAAAATTATGCTATTTTTTTATCTTTATGTTATTTTCAGGACTTACTATTAGTATGCACAGTTAATTCCTCGTTTCTTGAAGCTTTGATATTTGAAATTATTTTAACAGATTTGAAATGGTGAAAAGATAAAACATATAATAAAGTCTCTTGGGTCTCCTCCCTAAGCATTTCCTATCATGACATATGAAATTAGTACTAGATTTTGTGAAGAGATAATGAATTCTAAACATTGACATGGCAAAGCAGATGTGATAACATTCAGTGATTAACCAACATTGGTGAAATCTAAGGGAAAAGCCAAAGCTACAGTACCCTGGGCTCAAGGCCCTGCACACAAAAATATATGGATATTCAGCATTTTCCATTCTCTGCGGAGTGGAACAAGAAAGCAAGTAGTTGGAAATAAAACAAATCCAGGGATGAATGCAGCATGTAGATTGCTGAAAGCCCTGGAGAGGGTGACTCATGAAGAAATGTGGACATCAAATTTTGAGCCCACGTTTAGAGATAAGAAATGATAGAGGTCTGATGGCATAGTTCATGGTAGGGCCCTTGCCTTCCCAGCACCGGACAAAAATATCTTCCAGTTTCACAAGGAGAGACAGGAGAGAGCCAAGGATGACAGGTGATCTCTACATGTTTAAAGTAATCAAAATGTTTTTTAATACAAACAATGTGTACTTTTGAAAATGTTAGTGGCATATTACGGAAGAGATGCTAACTGAACAATAAAAGTATAGTGCATGTAGAGTGGAAGTCATTTTACCTGAAAAGATATTTTATTAATATATATGGATATAGTAACATATATTTCAATAAAATTGGATGTATAAGCTCTAGATTATGATTTCTAGTGCAAATTTTGTTGAAATGTATATGCTTAATGTATAATAGCATATCTATATAACAATAGTATATAATATAATAGATTAATATATCACAATATAAATGCATGTTATGATATATTAATATGATATATTTTATAAACTTATATGGGATATATATTTCAATTACTCTCTATATATGATTTCAAATCTATTTTAAAGCACCTATGTCGATTTTGTTGAAATATTCACAAAATCAAAAAGTTGAGACATAGTGGATTAACAATCTTATTTTAACTGAAAATGTTACACAAATATATATATTTGTCACATATTTTCTGGGGATGAAGGCCTTTATTTGAGACCATGATTGGAGTTCTAAAATATCTTTCTTTTATAAACGATATCCATTATAGCTCAATCTAATGTTGACTTCTTCAAATGGAGAGAACTTGGGACACCTGCACTGCACGCTAAGTGCTAATTTCTTTGAGTTTTAATGATTTCCTCCTAACTGTTTATAGCGAGCCTGCCTGCACATACCATGACAAGGACAGTGAACATGGACTAAATGTGATTTGATTAGAAGAGAAGAATGAGGAATGGATGCTTAAGAGAAAGCCCTGAGATGGTTAAGTGGGACTCTGTTGTTAGAACATCTGGTCTTTTAATTATGCTTTGAAAGTGCTACAAAAAGCTCACATAGGATTCAAGGGAAAAGGAACTATAGAGGAAATTAGATTTGAGCCACCTTAGAACAACTTAGCAGAGGAATTCATGATAAGGTGAGTACCTGTTTATTTTGTGGAGTTGAGAAATTATTAATCTCTGTCATTTGTATCACAGGCTGAGAGATAAGGGGAGAGACTTTCCAGAATTGTTTTAAGATGATAAGGGAGCATTTCTGTAACTATGGAGTCATCTAGTTGTACAGCTGTTCTTGTGTGGTCTTTTCCTGGGTGGCCATTCTCATAGCATTTGACCACAGTAGGTCAGAGAGTCAATGTAGATGCGATAGTTTAATGCTGTGATTATTGTGAATACACACACACACACACACACACACACACAGAGTACCTATATTTGCATATATTTTTGCATGTTCACACATTTAGTTTAAAATCATTTTTTTCTTTCTTTTGTTACTGGGGATTGAACTTGGCAATTATATCTCTGAGTTACACCCCTACTCTTTTTAATTTTATTTTGAAATAGGGTAGTGCTAAGTTGCTGAAGCTGGCCTCAAACCTGAGATCCTTGTCTTAACCTCTCAAGTACCGTAATTACAGGCCTGCACCACCATGTCTGGCTTAAAATCCCATTCTCTAAACAAAGATGTTCTGCAAAATAGAGGTATGTCATGCAATATACTACATTTTAAAAAGTATCGTTTTGTTATTACAAAAAGTATAGTTGTTACAAAAGTGTAGTTATTATAAAAACAATTAACATCTTATTTTCATAAATAATACATTTTATTCCTACTCTGTGAGAAGTGCTTATAAATATCTACTTTTTAAAAAAACCTCAGAGTATGTAGTCTAGGCTCTTCCTAAAATATGCTTTTTGCTTACTAAGTATGGTTTTGAAAAATTGTCTTCTTCATGATTTTCATGACCAGCTTGTAAAGCTGGCTGTGAAGCAGCTGGATCCCCTTGTCTCCCTTTAGTTACACAAGGCCATTTGCCTGAACCATTAGCATCACACAGCTCTCCTAAGCATTTTGCACTGTCAACTTCTCCTGCTGTCATGACAGAGCACTCAAAAATGTTTTTCAGGATCCTTTTGACTTTACTGATTTTCTCAAATGCCTCCAAGGAACTTCACCAGACCTGGACAAACTTGTTAGGTCTCACAGGAACTAACTCAGAGAACAAGAAGCAGGATAGAATAGTGCCCAGGAGGCCAAGGGAACAGTTTTAAAAAGGAGAAGATAGTGACTACCGTCAAGTGCTGAAAGAGGTTAAGTAAAGGTTAAATGTAATCATCAGATTTTACAGTTTGGACACAATTGGTAGTGAATGTTGATTGCTGTGGTTTTGACAGTATATAGAATGCGAGGAAATGCAAAAATTGTATGTCGACCACTGTTTCAAGAAGGCTACTCTTGAATGCAATGGGACAGGGTAGAGAGAGATTTTATTTAAGATCAAAGAGATGCAATCATATATTCAAAGAAGTTAGAGCTGGGCGTGGTGGTACATGCCTGTAATCCCAATACTTGAGAGGCCAAGAAAGGATAATCGCAGGTTTGAAGACAGCCTCAGCAATGTGGTGAGCCTCTCGGCAACCTAGCAAGAACCTGTTTCAAAATTTAAAAAAAGGGAGGGGGACTGGGGATGTAGCTCAGAGGTATCAGAGGTAGAATGTCCTTGGGTTCAATCCCTGGTACAAAAAAAAAAAAAAGAAGAAGTAAAGAGGAGTAGAGGTTGTAGAGATTATAAATGAGAGAGGACAAGAGGAGGAATTGATGTATTTTGATCCTATTCCCTTTCCCTGAAACAGCATTCCTCCTCAAATTCTTATTAATGACAATACTATGAAGTCTTATTTCTTTTTTTTTGAAATTTATGGTGTGAAGCCATCACACAAGATGTGAACAGGGGTCATTCCTGCCTTGAGTGTGTTCCTTAGCAGTTCAATGTGCTCTCTTTTAATTGAGAGTAGTGATTTAATAGACCTATCTGGATGAATCACTTAGAGTTGAAGTTCCTTTTAACCTTGGCACTGAAAAGAGAAATAATCCCTGTCTTCCAGGCCTCAGTTCCAGTGATGTTTTATTGAACTTCTATTGGTTAAGAAGATATGCGTGATTCAGAGTAGGACCTGATCCATGTGCTATAATGGGATGGTTGGCTGGAGCCCAATTGCAGAATCTCCAGGTTAAAGTGACTCTTTGACGAGTCTATTAATGCCTCCACATGCTTATTAAAGTCCTTTAATGGCAGCTAGACTCAAGTATACACAAATTTAGAATGAGGGCTAATAACGGAGTCTTCAGAAAAATGAAGAAGAACAGGGTTTTAGAATTTTTGAAGCAGTAGCCATAGTGAGTATTTGATAAGTCACAGTGTTAAACGTTTTACACTTAGAGAATGCATCGTTCTTTACAGTGGATACAGCATGATTGTAGGCATCCTTGCTCTTGCTTCCCAGCATTGTGGATCTGTAGGTAGACAAGGCATTGTTATCGCATCATGTCAGGTAAAGAAATTTGGGCTCAGAAAAACTTAGAAACAGTTAAAGGCTTCAGCACTGGGCAGAGTATTAAGAAATTTATATTTAGTTTCTTATTTTATCTTCACTGCTGCCCTATGCTGTTAGAGGTCATTATTACCTGGGTTTTGTGGTTGGGAAAATTGAGAAAGTGAGTAATATTTTCAAATGTACATGACTGGTTAATGACCCTGGGCGTCCTGGCTGGAGGACTCAGATAGATAAACTTATCTGAGAAAAATACTGAACACATAATTGAGCAATAATCTGCCTATAATAGATAAAGTGTCCTACACATAATATCAGGGAGTTATCTGGACAAGCCTGTAACTATTGACTGGGGTGTTGGGCTATTTTACCAACTAACTGTCCCCACAGAAACATGTAGTCCATTCAGTGATGGCTAGAGGATGTCACGCATCTTTCCTCCTGAGTTGAATATAGGATGTTGCTGATAGTATCAACTGTTCATATAGGTTAAATGTATATATTTCAGTAAACACTGATGAAATTAGAGAAAAAGAAGCAGTTTTTAGTTAAAAGCATAGTCTTATTTTGTGTATGTGTGTATGGTACTGGAGGTTGAACCCAGGGACATTCTACCTCAGAGGTTCACCATCAGCCATATTTTATTTATTTATTTATTTTGAAACAGGGTCTCCCTAAGTTGCTGAGGGTCTTGTTAAGTTGCTGAGGCTGTCCTGGAACCTGCAATTCTCCTGTCTCAGCCTCCTAAGTACTGAGAGTACAGGTATGCTCCACTATACCCATCCTGCCAAGCTAAAAGGCTAGTCTTGAATTTGTTATGTAACAAACAAGTATAATATCAGAATACTGAAGAGAGAAGATGAGGAGTTATGGTGTTTTATTTTGAAACAATTGCAGTCCCATAAGAGTTTCAAAACTATCCTATGTGCTCATCACAGCTTTGCTAGTGATAGCATCTTACATAACAATGGTAATTTACCTTCTAAAGCATTAGTTGCTTAGGTATGAACTTATTTTGCAAACAATAAAAGTTGATACTTTTCCATTATAGATGGGAATTATTGAAACATCCTGATACATCAAAAAATGAATATGAAAATCAATCTAAAAAAGAGAAATCATTCATATTTCATCATAAAAAATCAGTTAACCTAGAATGCATTCAAAGGTGTTTTTTTTTTTTTTTTAAACTTCCAAATTTCAAACAATGACTCACCAAATACATCATTTTAGTGTATTATATTCTGTTTCTGTATTTATCAGTTGACACATTTGGGTTGCTTCCACTTTTTACTTATTTTTAAAATATGCTTTTCTGAACATTTGTGTACGACTTTTTTTGTGAACTTAATTTCTCTTGGGGATATAACTTGAAATGGAATAACTAGATCACATGATCTCTATTTAATATTTTGGAGTCAAACTGTCTCCCAAAGTGGCTGCACTATTTTATAATCCCATCAACAATGTACAAATGTTCCAATTTATTTTCATGGGTACCAAAACTTATTAATATCTGTCTTTCTTTAGGCATCCTAGTGAGTGTGTAATTGTCTCTCTTTGTAGTTTTGATTTGCATATCTCTGAAAAGACTGAGCGTCTTTTCACATGGTTATTGGTCATCTGTATATTTTATTTGGAGAAACATTCAGATCTTTTACCCAATTTGTAATTGAGTTATCGTTTTATTGTTGACTTGTTTTCTTATCAAAAGTATAATTTATGAATATGTTCTTCCAATCTTTGGGTTTACTTCACTTGATTTATGTATAAAGATAGGCATTTTGTTTCTTTGAAATATAAACATTATGATTTTGATGAAAATATGTATCTTTTATTGTTCTTCCTTTTGGCATCATGTCTAAGAAACCATTGCCTAAATCATGAAAATTACTTATACTTTCTCATAAGAGGTTTATATAAACCACTGTGAATAAAACTTTGTATATAATATGACATAGGTTTCAACTTCACTGTTTTGCTTATGGATATCCAATTTTACCAGGACCATTAATCGAAAAGACTATCCTTTCCACATTGACTTATTTTGGCACCCTTGTAGAAAATCAATTGACTATATATGTAAAGGTTTATTTCTGGGCTCTCAGTTCTACTTCATTGATTTATGTCTAGATTTATGACAGCACCTCAGTGTCTTAATTACTATAGCTTTGTAGTATATAATAAAATTGAGAAATGTCTTCCAAAATTTTCTTGTTTTAAGATTTTTTTGGCCAGTCTGGTTTTTTTTTTTTTTTTTTTGGCGGTACTGGGGATTGAACTCAGGGGCATTTTACCTCCGAGCTATACCCCCAGCCCTATTTTTTATTCTTTATTTTGAAACCGAGTCTCACTAAGTTGCGGAGTGCCTCACTAGGTAGCTGAGACTGGCCGCGAACCCGGATCCTCCGGTCTCAGCCTCCCGAATGCTGGGATTACAAGCATACGCCACCACGCCCGGCTCATTCTGGGTTTTTTATATATGAATTTGGTCTCAGTTTATCAATTTCCTTAAGAGTGGCTGCTGAAATTTTGATAGGTTGCATTAGATACATAATAAATTTGGTGAATATTGACATGTTAATAATATTAAATCTTTAATACATGATATAGTATCATTTCCATTAGTCAGATCTTCAATTTCTGTCAACACTTTTTTTTTTTAGTTTTTAGAGTATACATATTGAACTTTTTTGATTAAATTTATCCTATTTATTCTTCTTGATATTTTTGAAATGGAATTGTTTCATTAATTTCATTGCTAATGTATATAATATAATTAATTTTTATATGGTCATTCTTACATATTATTGTTTCCATTGTATTTTCTACATGTAAGATTTTACTGTCTGTGAATAGAGATGTTCTAGTTTTTATTTTACAATATTGATTGTCTCAGTCAGCATTCTCACTGCTATAATCCACAGGATCTGACTACACAATTTAGAGGAAGGAAGATGTGTTTCTCAACAGTTTTTTGGAGACTCTATTTTATATTGTATATTATAATATACAATATAAAATATAATTTTGAAAATTTGAATTTTATAATATAACAGGTTTAATAATGTATCCCTGTAACAGATTTCTAAACATCATGGTTTTATTGATTGTGGCATCTGTTCAGTCCACATTTTTAGTACAGCAGTGAGTGAACCTGGAAAGCAAATCATCTTCACTTTGTAATACAGTCGTCAGCAAATATTTATTGAAAGCATCATCATTTCCAGGAATGTACTAGGCAATGTAAATGCTAGAAAAAATGATCTCTGTTTACAACTGAGTTGTGTAGAGGAGCCAAGTTTTAACATGCTTGAAATAGCTCCAAGGAAAATGTAGTACTGCACACAAATTCAGTGGATGTTGAGAAAATTAAACCTGTTAATTGGTAAGTTATAAGACTATGAAAAAGGCAAATCACAACCTCATTTTTTTAAAAGAATGAATGAAATTTGACAATATATTTTCTTTTGAAAACTAATCCAGAGAATGGAATATAGTTTGAGGGAGACAAAAAACGATTAGTTAGATGTATTTCTTGGTAACAAGGATATGAAGTGGAAAGGTTCATTTTAATTAGAATAGAAAAGAAGGATGATGTTGAGAGACATTCTGAAGAACAAAAAAATAATACTCTGTGAAAGACTGACAATGGTAGAATTAAGGGAAGAAAGGATAAAAATGACTAATCTTACTAGCTAAGAATATGTGGACAGTTACTATGAATTGTTCAGGTTTCAAAGTTATGAATAGAAGAACTAAGACTTAAAACAACCATTTGACTTCAAACTCATGCTCTTTATATCATGCTACATTTCAGGAGTAACTGTGGAGGGTGGTGGGCTTGAATATATCCCCAAATCTCCAATATAGCACTTATTCTACCCATGTTTCTAAGTAGAGTGGTTTACATTTTACACTGAAGTGCACCTCACAACAGAGGAGCCTGAACTCTTACTCTAGATAGTCTGAGAGTAATAGCAAATGAGGCTCATGCTCAGTATGAAAAGCGAATACAAGTTAAATGCATTAAAATATATAACATGTTCTGATAGACAATATGAATTTGCTATTTTCATTAGCATCATGAGATCCTGTTAAATCAGTTTAGACTCCCTAGAGTAATCATACTCCAGGAGCAAATTATCACTGATACAGTCATATCACGCTTCTCTTTCAACATTTAGCATGAGAATTTCTATACATAGCTCATTATTAATTTCCTCATTTATTGAGTAAACATTTGCTTCATGTCTCCTACATTTGAAGCCCCATAAAGAGAAGTTTTGGACTTATGAAAAAAAGAATGCAACCTGCTTCTTGTATTAGCTTAATTCTCTTCAGTGATTCCCCCACCCTTTTAGTTGGGCTAATGAGCATCCCCTTTTGCCAGAGATAAAGCGAATTTGTACTAGTTGTCCTAGTACCTTGTCCATTTAGCTTTCTTTGCCTTGTATCTCAGTTTGGATGATAAATTGCATCGACACCATGATGGTTAATTTAATGTGTCAACTTGCATGGCCACTAGATGCCTAAACATTTGGTCAAGCATTATTTTGGATGTATCTGTGAGGGTATTTATTGATGAGGTGAACATTTGAATTGGTAGACTGAGTTAAATAGATTTTCTTGTCTCTGATGTGGGAGCATTATCATGCAATCAATTGGAAACTTAAATAGAACAAAGCCACTGTGTAAGAGGGAATTACTCTTGTCTGGACTCTCTATCAAGGACATTACTCTTGTCTGGACTCTCTACCAAGGACATTGATCTTTTCTGTACTTCAGACTCACACTGACATCATACCTTGGTTCTCTAGCCTTAGGCCTCTGGACTAGAACTTTCTGCAGTGACTGGTTTTATTTCTCTGAGAACCCTGGCTAATGTTGCTCACTTTCTTGTAATGCATTCAGCTTTATATTTCAGTAAAAATTCAAGTTGAATATATGTATTCAATCTTCAGCACCACTATTAAGGAACTGAAGTACAAAAATGCTAAATATATAACTACTAAAATTCTAGAATCATCAATGATGTTTAGATTTCCAAAAAATGACACAAAGTAAAGGGAAAGATCTCAGACAATTCATAAAACAAGATAATACCTATTTAGCTCAGATTGTATATTTTTCTCCTTTAAATTTAACCAGTTAAGACCAATTTTTTTCTCCTTTGAAATTCATTGGCAAGATTTTGGAAGAAACCTGGGACAAGTTATGCTTATGTGCAAACACTTATGATAAAATATTAACCTGGAAAATTCATGCAATAATAAATGAGTAGGAGTACGATGTCCAACTAATACTCATTTTTTGAGTGCTACTGCATGGAAAATGCTTTCCTAGGTCCTTTACATGAATTACTTTAGGAAAGAACTTGGTAGAGATAAGAAAGACTGCAATTTGTAATAGGAAATACTAAATAAAAAGTGAAAGCTAATAGTTACAATGCACTCATTACATATATCAGGCACTTCTGTATCCTGACAACAAGCCAAGATATTATTTTAATTTTATGTGTGAAGAAAATAAGGCACAAAGAAGGTAAAATACTTGCAAGGCCACTCAGCTGGTTATTCAAGCTGGACACTCTGGCTTTAGTGGTTATACCTTTAGCGTTGTCTGGTACTATATTCTCATATGGCCACTTAAATATAATAATCACAATAATACCTTACTTTTATTGTCATTAGCAAAGTCCTTGTCTACATATCCTCTCCCTCTCCCTGTTTCTCCTACAAATACTCACATATACTCTTCTGAAGCAAGGATATCTCCATTTTATAGATAATAGACATTTATGTGGTTTGTCCAAAGTTGTAGAGTTAGGGAATAGTGGAACAGAAGTTGGCTCAAGCTCAGTTCTTCATAGCCTATGAACATTTCATTCTAGAATGCAGAGACTAGAATGGTGAAATTTTCATTATTTTGGACCTTAGGAAGAATCTTTGGTGACATCAAAATGGAAAGCAGAATATTAATTGATCTTTTATCTTTAGACTTTTTCCTATACTAAGGTGACTCTTTAAACTTTTGTAATTATACAATGCAATGAACTCTTCAAAGCTAATAGCTTGCTTCAGTTTCTTATCTGTCAAAGGATGGTAAGATTAGTACTCATCCATATATTTGTTGTAAAAAATAGAATAACAGATACATTTTAAAGCACATGGTATTCTCGTTATCTAATGTTATTAATAAGGACTAGGATTACAAAATGGGCCAGGGTGCTTGAAATTATTTTCATTATTGATAAATAGCTCCTGGTTCACAGTTGCCACTGATGTCAAGAAAATAATGTAATTTTTTTTCTGTGTGCTAATTATAAAGAGATAATGTCAATGACCTATACATATTCTCAGCAGATATTTCTATGCAATGAATACTTTGAAGAAATACAAAAGAGATTTTAAGAAGCTCATTTCCTCAAGGAGTTCATACTTTCCAATCTAATTAAAATATTTTGGTTTGACGGGAGGAACAATGGGGAGCTGATGCTTAATGGATATAGATTTTTGGTTTTGCAAGATGAAAAGAGTTCTGGAGATTGGGTCACATCAATGTCAATATACTCAACACAACTGGACTTAAAGTTGTGTATTAGTCAGTCTTGGATCACTGTGACAAACTCGAGAAAAGTGACTTAATGGAGGGACAATTTATTTTGGATCTCAGTTTCATAGGTTTCAGCCCATGGATAGCCAGCTCCATAGCTCTGGGCCTGAGGCAAGGCAGAACATCATGGATGAATGATATGACAGAGGAAAGCTGTTCAGCTCATGGCAGTCAGGAACCAGGAAGGAGCCAGAGAGAAGATAAACCCTTCTGGGGCAGGCTTCCAGTGACCTACTTTCTCCAACTAGGTCCCACTTCCCGGTAACCCATTCAGCTGTCAATGGATTGGACCGGTCACTTCCCAGACCCCACCTGTGAACATATGAGACTTTGGGGGGATATTCCAAATAGAAATAATAACAGTTCAAGTTGTAAGCAGAAATGATTAAGGTGATAAACTGATGATGTTAAGTTTTATGCTGTGATCCTCCTGTCTCAGCTTCCCAAGTACTGTGATTACAGGCATGCATCACTACTCTGCTATGCATATTTAACCAAAATAAAAATTTAAATGAAGAAAGAAGACGGTGTTTTAGGCTTAAGAAGTCTAAACTCTCATAATTCATGGGAGCATAAATTTGTGGAACTTAAAAGTGTATACAGGAATGAGCATGGCTTGTATCTGGAATTATCAAAGAATAAAATCATGTCTATAATAAAGGAATCTTGACAGGCAGCCCTTCCCACCACTTCGCAGCTTAAAAGACTAAATAAAAAGTTGATGTAAAAGGCTGATGAATAAAAACAAAACAGTTAAATACTGGTTTTTCAAAAGAATATAAATAGTACCCTTTAGATAAAAATTCAGTAGTGAAAGATCCTTACCATTCTGTGTATCTAAGAAAAATGACACTATATTAAAAAGAGTTTATTTTTATATTTTTATGTATGTGGATAAAAATAGCTTATCTTCCTTTCCCTTC
>PVLC010042497.1:0-12993 GCA_004027655.1 Graphiurus murinus
TCCTGAGAACCAATTGCATGTGACCCTGGGATGGAGCCTTTTGCTAGAGATACATTAATCAAATAACTACAGAACTACATGCTGTGGTAAGGGGGATAAAGAAATTACAGGCTGTTCTCAGAGCATATATCAGAGGAACCTAGAATAGAGAAGATGATGGTCATCTACACAAAAATAAGTTACTGAATAAATACAAATATTTAGATTTGGGATTAGATACAGAGGGAAAGTATTAATTCAGAATCATAAAACATTAAAATGGAAGGGAGTTTTGAGATCAATCTAAATTTCTTATTTAGCAAATGGGGAAACTAAAGCTCAGTGAGGGAGAAGAACTCTTGAAGTTCAATGGTAAAATAGGTTAGTGCCAGAATGATGTGTCAGATCCCCAGACACCCAGTCAGCACTTCCTATCACATAGCATTCCATTACTTCAGAGCTGGTCCCTGAAGGATTTCTTAAGTGACAAGCTCTTTCTTCTGCTACATTTAAAACAATTTGTTTCCAAAATGCTGTTCAAGAAGGAGTCTGTGGTCCAAACCTACAGAGAATACCCCTGCTGTATTCTTCCCAGGACACTACCAGGCTCTGTACAAAGGAAGAGAGTACATGGATGCTAGAAATTCTTTTGGGAAGAGAATCTTGGTTCTGGCCTGTATCTTAGTCTGACCCTGGGATGGAGGGGGATTGAATCCAGGGGCATTCTACCTTTGTGCTACATCCCCAGCCCTATTTTTTATTCGTTATTTTGAAACAGGGTCTCACTAAGTTGCTGAGGCTGGCTGTGAACCTGCGATCTTCATTTCAACCTCCCAAGTACTGGGATTACAAGTATGTGCCACCATGCCCAGCTCTTTTGCTGGTGCTCTGCAGGCCCTTGACCTTCAATTTCACATTTCTTAAAGTATAGTGCTGCCCTTCCCTGTCCACTCTGCCCAAGAGCACATGCACCAAAGGGAGCACGAACAGGCTGGTACAAGGCAGTTGGCCCTGCCTGGGGAATGAGTCCTATGCAGCTGATTCCAGGCACAGTGCAGGTGGAAGAGAATGAAGGACACAGAAGAGACCTGGCCCAGTTGATGCTGACCTCTCCCTCACCCAGGGAAGTCTTGGCTTCCAGCTGCCACCATTGGCAGTGATGAGCTCATGCCGGATGCCAGCCAGGCTCATGTGAAGACTGCTTGGAGCCGATTAAAGCCTTGATGAAATGCGGGTGCCTGGATGGCAGGTGGCTCTGGTGACCAGGCGCTCATCTCCAGTTCAACCATGCAGTGACTCCTCTATGCCCACAGGAACTGGGATACAGAAATATGTTTCCCTGGGTGAGCAAGAACAGTTCCTCATTCTGCTGTGGATAAAGGAACTATAGTCACTAAGGTCTTTAGGTCTAATTAGCCACATCAGTTACAAGGCCACGGAACATCTACATTCCCCCAAATGCTTCCAACTGGACTGCTGAATCCCTTCGGGTGACTAATGGCCATCTCTCTCTATAGGATTGTCTTAGGCTAATTGATGAGCTAACATCTACATTCCAGGCCTCAGCACAAATGGCAGGGAAGTCCTCCCTCACCTCCTTCAGGCTAGATTAGGTCCTTGTTATGCCCTCATAGTACTTTCCACTCCTTTTCCTTAATAGTAGTTATATTATTATTAATAATTTAGCTAATAATTTTGTCATTATTTGCTTAATGTGTCTATTCTGTCAGACTTTAAGCGTAGCAAGGATGGGGAATGGAATAAATATTTGTTAAAATAATAACAGGAAACCAACTTAAAGCATAGTCAGGGCAAGAGAGAATTTACAGATAAATCTTTAATGGCATCCTTTAAAAGGACATTCACAGCCGGGCGTGGTGGCGCACGCTTGTAATCCCAGCATTTGGGAGGCTGAGACCGGAGGATCCAGGTTGGCGGCCAGCCTCAGCTACCTAGTGAGGCACTCCGCAACTTAGTGAGACTCGGTTTCAAAATAAAGAATAAAAAATAGGGCTGGGGGTATAGCTCGGAGGTAGAATGCCCCTGAGTTCAATCCCCAGTACCGAAAAAAAAAAAAAAAAAAGACACTCACATATACAACAGAGGGGCTTGTCTTATCTATCACGCCAGCTGTGGGGCCATGCAAGTCCTCCTGGCCTTTTGGTCTGTTCTCAGGCAGCCAGTCACCCATCCAAGCCAGTATTTTCTGGTTTTGAGTAAAATGGGAGATTTTCTTTTCTTTTTCAACAACTTTACTGATATAATTTACATAAAATAATAGTTCACCTATTTAAAGTACACATTTAATTTGTTTTAGTGTATGTATAGCACCATGAAACAATCACCATAACCTACTGTTAAAACATATTCATCCTCTCCAAAAGAAACCTCATGCCGATGAACAATGCCTCCCAGCCCTCCCCAGGCAATAGCTAGTACTGAGGGTTTTCATATCTACATCCAAACAGTAAGAAGAAACCGTTAGTGGTCAATCATTTGACATGATTTTTTTCATTTTATAGATGAAAAAGTGATGCCAAAGAGAATCCATGATCTATAGGGTGAGATGGTGACAGAGCTGGGGCGGACCATAGTCCCTGATGCCCATGGTCTTTGACCCCTCTGCCATGCGGTATGACTATGTGTGCCCCAGATTGCCTACCCTGCTGAGCTTTAAGCTGCTGGAGGGCAGAGGCTACATTCTGCTCATTTGTTTCCCCTCTTTGCCCAGGAGTACTAGCAGAGCAGTGATGCACTGTGAACTAGTGCCAGTATGTGAACTACAGGAACTGACAGTGGCTAGAAACTTTCAGAGCCACTTATCAGAGTACCTTTATGTCTGTGGAATATAATGACACAGTTGGGCCTGTATTTTGCATACCTTCTTAAAATATTTCTTTTTTCCTAATAATTCATTTTTATTGTATTTTACAAAAGTATTGGTCCATGACAGATTGGAAATTCGCACTACCACTACCACCATCAACACAGAGGCCAGCCTTTCATAGACAGTGTAAGCAGCACAGCTTTAGCCGGGTGTGGTGGCACACACTTGTGATCTCAGCACTTGGGAGGCCGAGATAGGAAGATTGTAGGTTCGCAGCCAGCCTCAGCTACTTAGTGAGGCCCTCCGCAACTTATTGAGACCCTGTTTCAAAATAAAAAATTAAAATAGGGCTTGGGGTGTAGCTCAGAGGTAGAATGTCCCTGGGTTCAGTTCCTAGAACCAACCAAATACACACACACACACACACACACACACACACACACACACACACACACAGCCTTAACGCAACCCAAGCTCCATCTCTTCTGCTTTTCCCCCTTCTTCTCAGTGTCCTGGAATCTCTTACATGGCTCTTCCTCTTACCCTCACATCTAAAACAGATTCTCGTAGTTGCACTCCCAGGTCGTCTTAGCTCTACAACTTTCACAGATAACTTGCAGACTCGGTCAGCTTCAGCTATCCCCAAGAGACTGACCAATCTCGATTCTTCTTGTTCAATTTAAAGTCTTTTCTCTCCTCAGCCTGTCTGGTATCCATCTTGACAAAGCATTCCAAAGTTTCTTGGCTGACTAACAGCTACTTAACTAATCACCTACCAAATACTGGCTGTGAATTTTTTTCCAGGAGCTGTGCATACAACAGTAGGATAAAGAGACAAAGTCTCTGTGATCACAAGACCTCAACTGCTACTGGAGGAGAGACTGATGATAAAGATAAACAAATGAACATGATCATTGTAGAGACTTGAAGGAGAGTATTCCAATCCCTGGGACAGGTAGGTGCAAAAGCCCCAAGCTGGGAAGGAGTGTGGTGTGCCATGGCGTGTCTAAGGGACGATGGAGGACTGTGTTACTGCAGAAGAAAGACCAGGTGGGAGAGTGGACAGAGACGAGGTTGTAGAGGTCTAGGTTGTATCAGGCCTTCTGGACTCTGTTAAGGATCAGGGTTTCAATGACAAGCCAAAGGAGGGTTTTAAGGAGAAGAATGACATGATTTATGTTTCAGAAATATCACTCTAGCTATTATTTGAAGGATGGATTGAGAAGAGTAAGAGTGGAATTTGTGAGAAGAGTAGGGAAGTTGTGGTGATAGTCCAGGAGAGACGATGGTGGCTTGAACTAGAGTTACAGGAATGAAAATGGCAAGACCAGGGTGGATTCAAGTACTTTAGAGGGACAACTGACAGGATTTACTGAAAGACTTGATATGACAAACATGTAAGAGGAAAAGAGAACTCTGAGATTTGGAGCCTGTAAAACGAGGTAGATGACGGTACCATTTAGGCCAGGAAAGCGTTGGTGCTGGGGAAGTGAGTAGATCAGTCTTTTGAGGGGTTAGGCATTAAGGGATGCAGAGCAATGAGGTGAGAGCTGGAGGTGGATATGCAGCCAAGGAAAGTCATGACATACAGTGGGGTGGTTGGCAGTGATGAGTATTTGAAATTTATGGTCATAATGTAAAGTGAGTGAGACAGGGGATCACAGATTCATGCCCAGCCTGAGCAACTTGGTGAGACCCTGTTTCAAAATAAAAAATAAAATAGGACTAGAGGTGTATCTCAGAGGTAGAATGCTCCTGGGATGAATCCTTAAAACCAAAAGGAAAAAAAAAAAAGTGAAGTGAGTCTAGTTAACACGTTTGTGTGGTTTTTCTCCAGCAAAATTCAGCTCTTTAGATATAGAACAAATTAAAGAGAAAACTGGGTTTAACTTGAGTTAGCACGTGTCAGGAGAGCACAAAGAAAACAAGAAAGAAGTAAGGTGAAGTACTTGTAACATGGACCATGGAATCTTAATAAGCAGCAAGGTAGAAAGGGAGGTAGGAAGTATGACATGTTCAGAAAACTAAAAAAAGTATGTAAGGGTACAGAGCTCAACAAATTTTCACAAGGTGAACACACCACATAACTAGCTATAACATTATAGCACTCTAGACGCACCCCCAGGCCCTCTCTAGTCAGTACCCACCCTCTTGAGGTTAGCCAGTGCTCTGACTAGTTTTGTCTATTTTGAACTTTAAATGCAAGCATTCAGTTCAATACTATGCTGGCTAGTGACAAGAATGCATGGCTTTGAGATGCATTCATGTTGTTGTAATGAGAGCACACTCATTCTTATTCTTGCTGTTGTGTATTATTCCATTGTGTGAACATTCCACAACTTATTTATTAATTCAGCTACTGATAAACACTTAGGAAACTTCTAAACATCTTTCATGTTAAATATAAAGCCTGCCGGGTATGGTGGTACATGCCTGTAATCCCAGTATTTGGGAGGCTGAGACAGGAAGACTGCATCTTTGAGGACAGCCTCAGCAACACAGTGAGACTCTCAGCAACTTAGTGAGATCATTTCAACACACACACACACACACACACACAAAGGGCTGAGAGTATAGCTCTGAGGTAGAATGCCCCTGGGTTCAATCCCAACTATCACAAAACAAAACAAAACAAAACAAATCAAAACAAACATAAAGCCTGTTCTGTTCCTCCTCTAAACTTTGCATTAGAGGATAAAGTCCAATTTCCTTAGCATAGCTTGTATTAATAGCCTTTTCTTACCAGTTCCTGCTTCCCATTCTTGCCTTCTGACAAATCCAGCTCTTCTGAACTATATACACTGTACTGAGAGAAGTCTGTTCATACTCCTTGCCTTTGAACAAGCTCTCTCCTCTGCTTTCCTCCCTCGCCCACCTGGAAAACCCACATTCATCGTTCAAGACTCAATGCAAACATCATCTTCTACGTCAGACTTTCCCAGAGATTTTTTTTTTTTTTTTTTTTTCAGTACTGGGGATTGAACTCAGGGGCATTCTACCTCCGAGCTACACCCCCAGCCCTATTTTTTATTCTTTATTTTGAAACCGAGTCTCACTAAGTTGCGGAGTGCCTCACTAGGTAGCTGAGGCTGGCTGCGAACCCGGACCCTCCGGTCTCAGCCTCCCGAATGCTGGGATTACAAGCTTGTGCCACCATGCCCGGCTTTTTCCCAGAGATTTAAAAGGTCCTTTCTTTGCGATCCCACAGCACCTTCTACAGATCTCCATTAACACATCAAATAGCAATTCCTTGTTAAGATGTCTGATTTTCTCTCTGAACTATGAGTTCCTTAAGGGTAAAGCCATGTTTATTTCCCTGATGCATAGGGTGGGGCCTGTGACAGGAGAGATGCTCCATAAGTATTTGATAAATGAAGGAAAAGACTTGCTCAGGGTTACACAGGATGCTGGGGCTGGACGGGGTCCTTGAGATCAGCTGCCCTAACTTCTTTCCTTTGTGGAGGAAAAAGGATTTGCCTAAAGAGAAAGATTTGTTGGTGGCAGAGTCAGAACTTCTGATCCTCAGCCCAGTGCTCATTCCTGTTCTCTGCATTGCTGGTGAGAAGCAGAGTGTAAAGTTTCAACAGAGGACAGCCCGAGGCAAAGGAAGCTGACTGCTCAACAGCTGGCAGTGTAGACAGATGGACAGACAGTGAAGTGGAACAAGAAGCACAACTCTAAGTTTGTTTTTTTTTGCGGTACTGGGAATTGAAATCAGGGGCATTCTACCTCCGAGCTATACCCCCAGCCCTATTTTTTTATTCTTTATTTTGAAACAGGGTCTCACTAAGTTGCAGAGTGCCTCACTAGGTAGCTGAGGCTGGCTGTGAACCTGGATCCTCTGGTCTCAGCCTCCCAAATGCTAGGATTACAAGCATGCGCCACCACGCCGGGCTCAAGTTTTGGGTTCTGACAACTCACAAGCTGCTAAATGGAGGATGTCAACACTGGAAAGGCTCCAACTTGGGGGAACTGGTGGGGACTTCAAGGACTCAGTTTCTGCTGGCTAGTTAATGCTGACAACTGAACTGTGCACTCAGGGGCCAGGAGGAGCCCTGGACAGTAGGAAGGAAAGAGGCTGAGGGAGGCTCTGGGAAAGTAGTTTAGGTTTCACAAAGCCTGAGTGTTTCTAAGGTGAAGAACTATGGCTAAAAATAAAGAGACACTGGACTACCAGAAGAAGAAAGATAGCCAGCAAGAGGAGACTCCGATGAGAGGCTTTAAAAGGCCAGACACAGTAGGACATTAAGGGTAGGTGGGTCAGGAAAGATAGCACATCTCCCAAAACCTACAGCGGTTTTGGGGATTTATCAATACCTCCAAAAATGTACTCAATACTATTCGGGGCAGTATATAGCAAAGGAGATGGAGAGGAGAAAAAAAAAAAAAAAAAGTCTGGCAATCTACCTTGATCTACTAAGTGGTACTGGGAAAAAGTGCTGGGAACAGGGAAGACATCAGAGGAAGATGGCATGAGAGCTGGAGATTCACTGGAAAAGAGAATTTCAGCAGCCTGAGAAATAAAGTCTTAGCAGGACTGGAACAGCAAAAAGAACTCAAGAGTAAAGGCATCACAGGGTGTGGTGGCACATGTCTGTAATCCCAGTACTTGGGAAGCTAAGGCAAAATGATCATAGATTTAAAGCCAGCCTAGGCAACTTGGTAAGGCCCTTAGCAACTTAAAGAGACTCTGTTTCAAAATTAAAAAAAAAAAAAAAAAAATAAATAAATAAAAAATAGGGCTGGGGGTGTAGCTTGGAGGTAGAATGCCTTGGATTTAATCACAATCTCTGTCTCCCCCTCTCCCTCCCTCTCTTCCTCTCCCCTACCCCCCCCCCACCTCTCTCTCTCTCAAGACACCAAGGTAAGAATGCTAAGTGGATATTACAGGGTAGCAGGAGGATTAAGGCAACAGTGGGGGAAAAAATTAGGTGAGGGTAGACTAGAGAAATTCTAAAACCAGTTAAAAAAGTTAGGATGAGCTGGGTGTAGTGGCACATGCCTGTAATCCCAGTACTTGGGAGGTGGAGACAGGAGAATCGCAGGTTCAAGGACAGCATTAACAAATAGTGAGATGCTCATTGACCTAGTGAGACAGTTTCAAAATAAAAATAAAATAGGGCTGGGAGCATAGCTCAGAGGTAGAATGCCCCTGGGTCCAATCTTCAGTACATATAAATAATAAACAGAAGCTGTTTATCACATAATAAAAGATGTAGTTTATTATTTTAAAAGAAGGGTTTGAGACCCTGTCTCAAAATAAAAACAAAATGGGGCTGGTGGTATAGCTCAGAGGTAGAATGTCCCTGAGTTTAATCCCCAGTATCAAAAAAAAAAAAAAGGATGATTAGGAGGTGTGTGTGTGTTTACTACTGAGGACTGAACCCAGGGGTGCTCTACCTCTGAGCTATACTTCAACCCTATTTTATTTTTTATTTAGAAACAGGATCTCACTAAGTAACATGCGCTGGCCTTGAACCTGTGATCTTCCTGTCTCAGCCTCCCAAGTACTGGCAGTGTACCACCATGCCCAGTTAGGATTAATTTTTAAACAAGTGAGCACTGAACTAGTAACAGACACTACATATGATGTGCCTACTCTATAGAATCTACACATATTTTAATCCTTATAACATCTCAGAAGGTAGGTGGCATCACCCTATTTCCAGATTAGGAAAAAGAACCTCACAGTGGTGGGTACTATCCCAGTATCATGTAGCTACTAAGTGGCAGAACTGGTATTCAGATCCTGGCGCCAAAGCTCATGCTCTTTCCTTGCAGCCTTTCTCAAATGGAGTTTCTGCTTTGAACCACATTTAGAAAATTATGAGCAGTGATTTTCTCAGTTCTTCTGAGTGTCACTTTTGATGCCTTAGGAGAGAAGTTACTTCCTGTGTACGACAGATGCCCGAGAGCATGGGGGGGGGGGCTCAACTCTGAAGGAACCCTGGTCAAGAAAGGCCATCATCATTAGGTATGTTTTAGGAAGACGGATATGCCAGCAGGATCACATCCTGGAGAAGAAACAGCTGTTGATGCACCTTAACAGTCCCAGGAACCCAAGGCAGGAGGCTCCAGCCACTTTTCCAGGTTACTCCTCTTTCCACTCCTCCTGCCCCTCCCCAGCACTAGTTGATTCAAAACCCTTCCAGAGAATTCTGTCCGGCGAGCTTCCATTGCTCTTCCTGATCAGACTTAAGTACCCCCTCCTCTGGGAAACTTCTTGTAACTGACTTCACCTCCCTGCTCACCAGGCAGAAGGCATTTCTTCCTCTATGTGCCCAGAGCCCTTGTCCAGCTCCCTGTCAGAGCACCTACCCCACTGTCATGGCCTGTTTCTATAACTGTCTCTGCTGACAGTGTCTCTCAGGGTCAGCAAGAGTTTGCTTTATTCATCTTAGGATGCCATGAGGTCCATGGTGTCAGAGATGGCAGGTGGCTTGCCCAGAGTCACATAACAGGGCTGTGGTTTAAAGACAGATCTATCGGACTCTAAAGCCTGTGCCCTCTTCACTATGCAAAGGGAGCTCATGAGATGATGAAATGACCCCAAACAGTCTGCTCTGTGCTGTCCTAACACTGTCCAAGTTTAGAGGAGGAAGCGGCAGTGGACCAGACAACCTGGAAAAGTTCCTGTGAGAGGAAGGCCTTGGAGCCTAAGGATCAGGTGAGAAGAGAGGGAACACGATGGTAGTTTCAGCAGGGTGGGAATGTTGCAGGCAGAGAGAATTAAGAGGGATGGGGTCACAGCTACCAGGATGGGAGTTTGATTTCTGTATCTGAGTTATAACGATAACCACCTATTATGGAGTACCTCCCATGTGTTGGCCGGGGACTTTTACAGATGTAATCATTAATCTTCACATTATTCCTGCCAAGCTGGAGGAAGTGCAGGCTAAGGAAGGCAGACCCTTTGGAGGTCAGCTGAGGTCAAAAGACTTCGAAACTATTACTGGCAATAGCCCCTAGGACAAGAGAGCAGGATCCTGCCTCTCGGTTGGCTAGTTACACACACAGGCAGACCAAGGGAGTGCAAAGAAGGGGGAGAGATCAGAATTGGCAGGCCTGCAGGCCTTGAGTGATGCGCCTTGTTCAGGTCCAGAAGGGAGAAAATAGTGGATTAATGGTTTTGGCCCTTGAGGCTGTGCAGCTAGGGCAGGGGGTGTAAATGGATGCTGGCTAACAAGGCAGGTGGGAGAAATGTAAAGGTGGGAGCTCAGGGCATCTGTTCCAAGTCACCAGGCAGGAACCATGCCCCTGTAAGGGCTCAAAGGGCTTGCGTTGGCTCGGGGGATGAGGGTGGAGAGAGTTTCATAAAAGGCCTAACCTCTTCACTTCAAAGATGTTCAATCTGGAAAGTAAGCATGAGGGGTTCCTTACAGTGAGGGGCTGGGGGAAGAGGGGATATAAACTATGAGACAATGGCTTGGGAGCACTGATTGATTTTATGATTTTAAGGCACGGCAGAGAGAAACCCCATGGGGCATGCTTCAATTCTTCACTACAATGTCTTGCTGTAGAGTTTTCCAGAGGACAAAGTAAGAATCCTTCTTGGGGATGTTTTCTAAGCCTCTGCTTCTGAGAGCAGTGAGTCCTTACACCAAAAGTATCAGTCATCCCAGGCACTGTCACCACATCCAGGAGCATTCCTGCCCTTCCAAGTTAAGGGCTCAGCCCAAGGTACGTTCTAGGGGAGGTCCTCTGGAGGTGGAGGTATGGACCAGGCCTGGGTTTGGAGCCAGTGTGGCTGTGGCTGATAGGAGGTGGCAGGATTGGGGTTCCTGCGAAGTCTCTCCAGTCCAAGGATAAAAGATGACCAGAGATGTCAGGCATGGCGGGCAATGGCTCTGGGATGAAAATTTTCTGTGAAGGCTGGTTCTGGGTGGCAGATGACAGTTGGGAGAATTTACAAAAAAAGATCTCAGCTCATTAAAAAGATGTTCCAACCAGCCAGAGCTGAAGTAAAATGGAACAAACTACTTGAGGAAGAAGCAGGATTCCTCAGTCTCTGGCAGAACCCAAGAGAATGCCAGCCAGCTAGCTGCTGAATGGATTTCTGCTGGAGGGAGGAGGGGAATAATTAGATGCCCCCAGAGGACCTTTCTAGCTCTCAGATTTCATGGAGAATGACCTCTGGGAAAGAAGACTATGGATTCCAGCCCCAAACCAGGTCCCTGGCCCCCAAGAAATGATAGGGAGTACTATGCCAGTACTCATTCAGGAGCCTGGACCCTACACATTCTGGCCAGATGCTTCTAGAGACTAGACTAGAACCCTGGGAAGCAGGAGGGAAGGTGATTGCATGGGAAGTATCTGGCAGGTAAATCTGTACCAAACTTAAGACAGGCCCAGCCCAGTCCGAGTATAGGGATGGCACATATTGTTCTTCCAATTAAACTGATGCTCTTGAGAGGGAGGGCATCTGTCATTTAGCAAGTGTTTATTGAGTATTTACTATATGCCAAGTACTATGCTAGTTACTGGGGCCACTTAGACACATCAGCTATGGTTCTTGCCTTCAGGGAGCTCAGCGACAAGATAGGGAGAAGGCTACTGAATAAATAAAAACAAGCTCAGACTGTGATGAATGCAATGAAAGAAGAGAACAGGGTGCCATGGCTCAGAGGAAGAGAAGGGCCCAGCTGAGATGGGGGGGGGAGGGGCGGGGATCAAGGAGGACATCTTTATGACCAGGTTAGTAGTACTTTGAAGAGACTCTCCCTTGTTCCCCTGGTCTTGCTCTGTAGGTCACAGTGAGGGAAGCCAGGTTACTTTGGTGGATTATTCACAGCTTATATAGACTGACAGGGTGACATGGAGCAACACACCCACATGTGGGTAAAGAACACAAACCAGCCACAGAAGAGCAAGTCACATGTGTGTGACTTGCACGTGTGACTTGCAGCTGCTCTTGAAGCTGCTGGGGAAACATGGCATTTCCAGAATGGAGGGCCTGCCAAGTAATCTCTCCCCTGTGAACCCAGCCCACGCCTCCTCCACCCTGCTCTCACCTCCATCCAGCAGCTCCTTGACAGTGCGGTAGTCATCGGCAAGGACAGCGTAATGCAAGGCTGTGCAGCCCTTGAAGCTGGCGCGGTTATTCAGCCGGTTGTTGAAGTCATCTTCTCGGGTGACCAGAACTGGGGGAGACAGCAATGTAAACCCTTCCATTAGCAACAAATGCTTGAGCTACCACTTTAATCTGCTGTCTCTTGGCATTTTAATTCACAAACTCACTCATTATCTACTTACTAAACATTAAATGGGACCTACATTGTGTGCTTGGCCATCTGTGCTGGGCAAGAGGAGGTAAAACAGAGGCTGGTTAGTTCTACAAATGTTTACAGACATCTAATGTGTGTTAGAATAAATCCTGAGGACATGAAATGAATCAGCTATAGTCCCTGACCTAATCTGATGAGGGAGGCAGACAATAAGCAGATGCTGAGAGTATTGTTAGAGATGAATGCTATGTTAGAGGTGTAATGGGATAACATAGAAAGACTGGGTGGGAAGAGCTGAGCTCAGCTTGGGCATGAGGAGAGAATCCCAAAAGACAAGCATTTGGAAGGAGGACGAGAAGGAGTAATCCAGGTGAAGAAAGAAGGCTGGGCACAACAGGGGAAGGATGGGCCAGGCACAGAGCCTGCTCTTAGCAGAAGAGCAACATCTCTCTCTTTTCTGACTGTTTACAATCTAGCGAGTAATCTTAATTAAAAAAACTTTTTTAATTTAGAAAAGTAAAACACTGAAACTACAGAACAAAGAATATAAGGGACCAATATTTTAGCAAACTTGAGAAAGTACATTTAATATTTTGGCATATATCTGTCTAGATTTCATATTACTTGTGTGAATCCCCTAAAAAGCTGGAATTTAATGTATATACAAATTTTTGATCTGCCTTTTTTTTACCCTTAATAAATACCTATAAACATTTTTGAAAAGTAAAAAAGAATAAGTATTTTGTGTGGTCCAAGAACCAAAAACCCCTAGGCTCATTCTAATGCTAATATTCATGATTCTCTGATTTGATATAAAATAACCTAAAATCAGTTCATCACTTTCATGAGACTCCTGGGTTAGGTGGCCACATACAACCCTGTTCATCCAGAATGGTCCTGGTGTCCACCTGTTGTTCTGAATAGCCCCAGTCTAGACATTTCTCAAACCCTCCCTTAGGAAAG
>PVLC010042498.1:0-12924 GCA_004027655.1 Graphiurus murinus
CCCTAAGGCACATGATGTACTTACACAATTATATCAAGATCACTCACTGAACTGAACTTGAGAGGGAGGGAGGGCGAGGGAGCGGGGTGGGAATTGGGGAAAGGGTCAGATGAGAAATGTGTGCACATTTGTCTATATCAATTTGTACCTAACAAAAATGTATATATACAAAGCACAAATTATTACAATAAAAAAAAAATAAACACAGAAGGATAGGGGTCAGAGAACTTCTGACAGCTGAGCATGTGGAAGTGTCTGGAGGTAGTGTGCCCCAATAGGGCACAAAGCTCTGTACCCCTTCTTAGCTGCTCATGTACATCCTTTGCAATATCCTTCATAATAAATAGATAAATGTAAGCTGACATTATATATGAGAAAAATGGCATCAAATACCGTTTGATTGTACCTCACAACAATGTGTGAATACAATGCACCAATAAAATTTAAAAAATACCCTTTGACTGAGTAATTCTGTTTTTGGGGAAACCAATACTAAAAAAATCATTGACCACTGACAAACATTTGAAGAATGCCCATCACAAGAAGAGCCAACAGTAAACAAAATTAGAAGCTACATATTCATTCAATTAGGGATAGTTAAATTCTGAGAGTTACAACACAGGATAACAGATATCCGTCTAATTATCTTCCCATTACATAGTGTGGGAAAGTGTTTAGACAAGTAAAAAAAGGCAGGTTACAGGATTCATCAGTGTAATTTCACTTTTGCTCGAAATAAGACAAGTAAGAAATGAACCAATGTTATAGCAGTGGTTCATGTTTTCTGATTTGTCTATAATAAGCATGTATTGCTTTTATAGTCAGATATAAATGAACACCATAAAAAGAAAATAATTCCATCTGAACCAAATACAGAGTATTCAGACTGTTGCATATTAAAACTAATGTCAAAACACATGGTGCAATAGAATCCTAACAATGGCTCAGTAGTTGAGAGGAAAAAAAATAAACTTACAAGTACACAGGAGAGCTGGGAAAGGGGCCACATTTACTCCTAACATTGTTTTTCCAGTTGACACAGGCCCATTCCAGGGCCCTCTAAGACTAGACCCTTGCCTTGGCCTTACGGCACCAAAACACTTTGGTCTTTCCCAGAGGTTTCAAGATGACTGTTACTGTAGGGAGTGGGAGAAGGTGTAAGAACAATACTTTATTGAGCATTGGTAGGTTCTATGTTGGGAACTTTAATTCTCACATTTTATCAGATGAAGCCATTGAGGCTTGGGCCATGCTTCTCAAAATTTAATGTGTCTATGAGTTGTCTGAGGATCTTAAAATGCAGGTAATAAATCAGTGGGTCTGGGATGGGCCCGAAGATTCTGCATTTCTAACAAGCTCCCCAGGTGAAGCCTATGCTGCTGGTCTGCTCATGACACTGTGAAGCACAAGGCCTTTCAGAGGGAAAGGTCTCTTATCCAAAGGCACACAGCTTATAAAAAATGGGTGTGGGAGTTGATGTCTGCTTTTTTTTTTTTTAACTTGTTAAATAAAGCAAAATGAGTTTGAAAGAGGGAAATGTGAAACATTAGCTCTTTCAGGATGCCCACATGAAGTATTTTCCATAACTAGTTAGGCTGCTAGTAACAATGCTTGGTAATTATGTAGTTCATTATATTTGTGAGGTTTTTTTGTAACTATTAATTTGCTAATTTATAAATTTCTCTTGAAGAGAGGTAACTATTATCCTCTGTGCATTATAGTCCAGCTAATTGTACAATGTCTCCAAATGTTTTACACTATGCCAATGGCAGAATTGGGATTTGACTTGAGGTTTGTGAGTATTGGGTACAAATCACATAAACATATATAAGAATACAAACCAGGACCCTGTGTCTAAGATCTGATATATACATGCCCTAGTGTCATCTTCTCAAGGTTAGGAAAATGTTTCATTGAATAAATACACATGGTAACAAAGTCCTTTGTTAGCTGTGATTCAGGCAAGTTACCTAACCTAAGTCTTAACATCCTTATTTCTATTTCTCTTTTTTCTTTACCTTTGTGCCTGCTTTTGTATCAGGTTCTTTGTGCTCATCTCATTGCTATTCTTCTTCCTATGACTCTGAAGGCAATCTTCTCTTTAGACATACTAGGTTTGAGAAGCCAATTAATCACCCTAGTGGACATGTTGAGAGGCAGCCGTACCAGTCTGAATATCAGGGAGAGCCCTGGGCTACAGATGAAAAATTGAACCTTCTTGAATTGCATGAGATCACTCAGTAAAAGACTGTAAACAGAGACAGCAGAGGGGCAAGGAGTTATTCCATGTAGAATGCCTTTATCTCTTAGAGCAAAGATGCAGAGCACCTATCTGCCCCTCCCTTTCAAAGTGGAGAGACACCTGCATTTTCTTGAGTTCTTCTTGAATAGAGAATCTAGTAGAAATCTTAGATTACAGAAAATAGCATGTACTCTTTTTTTCTTAGCTTTTAATAAAAGTACATTTTTCTTAGTAAGGAAAAAAAGCCAGACACAATCTTACAATTATGGTCTACTATAATTCCAAGAAACATGGAAATATGACCTTTGGTTATAAAACTCAGAATGTAACTTCTATTCAGGTTCTAAATGTGGCTTTGCCTCTGTCCATTTGACTATAGTATAATAAAATAAAGCATTTCAGGTACACTTTGGTTTAAAGTGTGCACACCCTCAAGAGGTGAGTCTAGTTCTTCACCTCTGCAATGTGAACTGGACTAGTGAGTCCCAGTTTGTAACAGAGCAAGGCAGAAGTATGGCGACTTTTTTTATTTTTTATTTTTTGCACTGGGGATTGAACCCAGGGCCTTATATATGCTAGGCAGGTGCTAGTACCCTATCACTGAATTATATCCTCATCTCTTTAAAATTTATTTTATTTTGAGATAGCATCTTACGTAGTTGCTGAGGCTGGCCTCAAACTTGGCAATCCTCCTGCCTCAGCCTCCCAAAGTAGCCGAGATTACAAGCATGCACCACCATACCTGGCTACTACGGGTGTTTCATGACAAGGTGGGGTTTTAGAAAGAATTGAGGATTCAGATTCTCTAGTTTGGTTTACAAACTCTGGGGGAAACCCACTGCCATGAAGTGAGCCAAGCAGCCCATGCATTGAGATCTATCAACAACCAGCAAGGAACCCAGTCTTCCTGCCAACAGCCACATTGGCAGTGGGTTCTCCAGGTCATGGCTCTAGGTGAGTCTTCTGATGACTGCAGCCCTGGCTGACACCTGGACTGTGAGCTCACCAGGGACTCTGGGACACAGCCGCCCAACTAAGGGACTCTCGGATTCCTGATCTTCAGAAACTATGTGACTAATAAGTGTTTTAAGCAATACAGTTTTGGATTAATTTGTCAGTAATATGATAGATAAGTAATAAAATGTATGATTAAGAGCTATAATTTGAAAGATATTTCCTTTTATATGTTGCTCATTTTTTAGAAAACATCAAGATTTTAATTTAATTTTCTAGGTACCTTCTCAGACTAATGTGAAATTAAAGAAAAAAATTTCATGTTTTTTTTTTACAGTAAAACCTATGGCTACACTAATGTTAGTGTTCAAATGCAGAGTTAATTGCAATGTAATGAAAGCCTAATTGAAAATTTTATTATGGTGATATAATTATATCTAAATGCTTCTGCCATAATTTCATTATTTTTAAAACATTATTCTCCCATTAGAATATAATAGTTACATTACTTTGAGTGCTATAAAATTTAATAATCCTGGTTAAGAAGAATTAAGAATTGTGCCTTTTTCTTCTAGTAAAGAAAAGATAGTAGGTTCTTTTTGAAGCTTTTAAATATGTTAAATGTGACCTGGAGAGAATAGCGCTTAAAGTATGAGACACACACACACACACACACACTCACACACACAGGCTACCCGGAAAGAACAAGGTTTTCCTCTTCCTTTTAAGTAGTAACCACAAGGTAGTTCTTCAGTGTAACTTTAATAATCAGCACATGTAGACAGAAATGAGATTATTTAAACTGGGCATGGTGGCATATGCCTATAATCCCAGTACTTGGAAGGCTGAGACAGGAGGATTGCAGGTTTGAGGCCAGAGTCAGCAATTTAGTGAGACTTTCTGCAATTTAATGAGATCCTGTTTCAAAATAAAAATAAAAAGGGCTGGGGGTATAGCTCAGAGGTAGAATGCCCCCGAGTTCAATCCCCAGTACTAAAAACAAACAAACTGAGACAGGGGGATTTCAGGTTAGAGGCCAGCCGCAGCGATTTAGCAAGGCCCTCAGCAACTTAGTGAGACCCTGTTTCAAAATAAAAAATAAAATAGGGCTTAGGGTGTAGTGCAGAAGTAGAAAAACCCTGGGGTTAGTTCCCAGCATGAGACACACACACACACACACACACACACACACACACACACGCGCGCGCGCGCACACACACATACCACATATGCACTTGATAAGGGTATTGTCTTTGTCTTCATTCATTTCATTGACTGTTTCCTTTGAACATGCTTCTAGTATCAGAATTTCTAATCAGATTAAAAACTGACTGCTGAGTCAAAGAACATGCCGGTTTTTAATACAAATTCACATATTTGCCCTGGAAATGTATACCAATTTACAAAATCACCAGTGCTTTCGGTGTTGTTTCAGAAAGACAATTTCTATATCTCCTAGCCAACTCTGGAACTTTTAAAATTTTCCATTCTTGGCCATTTTAGTACGTATTTATTAGTGAAGCTAAATATTTCCAAGTTTTCCTCAGTGTTATTTCTAGGTTTTGCTCTACCTAATATGGTTTTCAGGTGATTTTGATAAGATCAGAAAAAATCCATATGCTGAAGACTACTGATGTCCTTTCCCTTTATCTCCAGACCCATTCAAAATATTATCTACCAGAAAAGAATATGTGCATCATACACATCACATAGGAAGGTTATTGGTGAGACTTTCCATTATATTTTTGCTTTTACATTTGATTGCATACTTTAACAATTAGCTGTTTTACATAATTTTGGAAGCCAAAAGTAAATTTTGTTGTTGTTGTTTGGGTACTGGAGATAGAACTCAGGGGACATTCTACCTCTGAGCTATACCCGGGCCCTTTTAATTTTATTTCATTTAAAAAAATTTTTGAAACAGTCATGCTAAGTTCCTGAGGCTGGCCTTGAACATGTGATCCTCTGGTTTTAGCCTCCCAAGTACTGGGATTATGAGTATGTGCCACTGTGCTTGACTAAAGTAAATGTTTTTCAAAGTAAAAGGATAATAAAGATAAAGCTTAGTAAAGTAAACCATAATAAAAATAAATAATTTTTTGACTTCCCATTTGTTCATATGTGTAGGCCTCTAATGAAGTATTGGTGTTGCTCTTAGAGATTGTTGAGTTCTTTATATACCAGGGATATTAACCCTTTGTTCAAAACTTTCTTCCTGATCTTGGTTTTGCCTTTAGATTTATTATGCACTGGCCTTAGCAGCAGAGTTTATGAGCACAAATGATTAGATGAGCATAAAGGTAATGGAGCAAGTCATGAAGCAAAAAAACATTTGACATACCCGACTACATAATATTTTTACTCTTCTTTGCTTTTCAGTTTTTATTTTTATTTATTTGTTTTTTGCTGGTTCCTCCTCATTGATTGAGCTCTCAGTGTTAGACTGCCCCAGGCTTAGCACTGGATAGCTTCTTTTCTCTATTTATGATCACCTCATCTGGTTCCAGGCTTTAAAAAAATCCATATGCTGAAGACTACTGATGTCCTTTCCCTTTATCTCCAGACCCATTCAAAGAACAACTTTGGAAGGACATTTCAAACATAACATGTCTACAAATAATCTTCTGATTTTCCCTCTCAAAGCAGTTAGCTGTCTTTACAATCTCCTAGAAACTGAAAATCACTTACATGCTCTCCTGGCTGCTCAGGTAAAACAAAGCAAAACCAAAACCAAAAACTCAGGCTTCACTTGAGACTCCTTTCTCTCACATCACACCTTTGATCCTTCAGCCATATCTATTTACTCTGCCTCCAAAATATGCCTAAAATTTGATTCTTTCTCCCCCTCTTCTCTGTTATCTCTCTGTAGACTCTCTGTAGTCTAAGGTACTATGGTAGCCTACTTGGATTGTTCCAATTGCCTCTTAATTGGTTTCTTGGCTTCAATCTTTGTCCCTCAACCCTTCCACATAGCAACAAGAATGACGATCCTTTAAGACTTTAAGACACACTATGTCACTCTTCTGCTAAAAAATTCTATGAGCTTTCTCTCTCTCTCAGAGTTCAAGTCAAGTTCTCAGAGTAGCAGGGGAGGCCCTGCATGACCTTCTCCTGCCAGATACCTTCTGACCCTACTGTCCTCTGCCTTTCCCATTGCCCACTCTGCTCCATCTGCCTTGGTAGCTCCTATTTTGGAGATATGAAGTGTTCTCTGCCTCTGGGCATTTGTACCTGATATTCCTTTTAGAAAATTCTTCTCTTTGATATCTACCTGGCAAGTACCATTTCTTTCCTCTGCTCAAATGTTATCTTCTTAGACCAGAACACAGCCTCCCACCCCTAGGCTTCCTCCCTGCTGTGCTTTATTTTCCTCCAGAGTATTTATCATCATTTGACATGTTATATATTTCCTTATTTTCAAATTTGCTCATTACCTGTCTTTTCATATCAAAATGTTTTCCCCATGAAGTCAGGGAGTCAGTCTTCTCTTTACTGAGCTAGCCCCTGACCTAAGACTGTTCCCTTTAGTGCAGCTGGTGTTTGCCTAATGCATATTTTCAATATGTTTTCTCCTGTGGATTGCTCAGATCTTCCATATCTTTTTCTTTTGAGTTCACAATGCCTCTTTATTGATTTATAAGAGTGATTTATATTTTGAATATGTTAACTCTTTGTTGGAAATTGCCTTTGCTTAGATCTTAAATGTCCCCTAAAAACCCATAGGTTACAAAGGCTGGCCTCAGGGGTTGATGCTACTGGGAGTTGGTAGAACTTTAAGATGTGGGGCTTAGCAGGAAGCCTCTTGAGGTCATGCCCTCAAAGCAATTTTGAGACCCTGGCCTCTTCCTCTATCTGTCCCTCTCCAATCCCTGCCCCTCCTTGCTACCGGGTATTCTGAGCTTTTCCTAATCATACCTGAAGACAAAAGATGCCTCTAAATTCTGCTACTAGAGCTTTCCTGCCTCTAAGCTTATCCTAGAAAAGCCTCAGTATGGTCAAGAAGGCCCTGCTGAAGAACTAACATGTCCAGTTGGGCTCCTTTCACTGGGGATCTGAATAGTTCTAGAGAAGTCTTCAGAAATCCAGTTTCTTCCCTCCTTAAGTGGGATACTCAGTAATGCTTGGTGGACACATAGATGAGCAGTAAGAATCACATAGATACAGTTCAACACAGAGTGGCATAAAATGCTATGCTTTTATCGTATTCTCAGGTCCAAATGAAGCCCTAACTTCTAAAGAAAAACATTTATTTTTATTGTTCTCACTCAGCTTTGAACTCTTGCCACTGACTGAGAATGCTCTGGTGGCAACCCATAAGACCAACAGCTTTTCATGGGCAATGTCTTATAGACTCAATCAATGCTTCCAGTATCTTGTAGACAATTAGCAGAGCTTCTTTGGGATGACTGTCTTATTGTTCCAATGTGCATGCCTATTTCCCTAAAGCAAAAACTTCTTCCCACTCATAATCTAATGCATACTGCTTCTGGAAAACACTGGAAAGCATCACATCTGGCTCCATCAGAGCTCAGATTTCATGCAATGCATGAGGCAAATGTGCAAAGATGGGTAGTAACTATCAACCAGAAGGTTCCCTGCATGCTGCCTTTGATTACAAAGATCTCTGATCATGCACCAGCCATTTTAATCATGAGATTACATAAAGCCAGCAATGCTCCAAAAAGTGTTAGGGGAGAACACATACTACAGATAAAAGCAAATTATTTTATATTTATGATTCTATTTTTGGAACTGAAGTCAGACAAAATGATGCTAACTTAGTGTTTCCCAAGAACTTTATACTATGTGTGGCTATGTTGCCTGGGCCAGTATATAATCCCTTTTTTATTTTTTTCTTGAGTGTTTTAAAAAATTAATTCTGATTTATTTTGGATTTCTTAGCTCATTAAAATATAAAGCTTAAATGGAAGGCAGGCTGTGAACTTGCAGGGGGTCTGTGGAATTTCATAATGGGATTCATACATAAATGTAAATTAATCAGTAAGCAAGTGAGTTATAGCTACAAAGGATAAACATCAAAGATTAAGTGAAGGGGGCATTATTTCATTCAGATTAGAAATAAAGAACAGTCCTTGAAGAGACATGCTGAGAAGTGACACCCCTCTACTACCTTACTGATTGGAGACAAAGATGCAGGAATCCTGAGTGCCTGGATGCTCTCAAGAGCAAGGGAAAAATATGAAGCCATTTCTAGGATCAACAAGATGATACAAGAGGAGAAAAGGGGTAGGTGAAGAAAAATTGCAGGAACTCCATAAGGATTCAGGATGAACTAGCAAATGCCAAGGCTAGATTAAGTGGTGATTTGAAAATAAAGGTTAAGGACTGAGGTGCCTAACTACACTTGGGTAGAGGAGGAGAAGAAACAAACATTTAGGTCCCCACTACATGTTAGGCATATTCACAATCTTAAGATGCTAATTCTCTTATCACCTGTGAAGATGCAGGAGGGGAGGCTAAGCTGGCTGTACCACTTTCTAGAAGGTGACCTTAGAAGTATTAGTCATTTATCTTAGCCTTGGCTTCATATCACTCACTCCTTAGTCCCCTTATTCATTCATTTAAGTATTTATTAAACACATTCACTGTGTTAGGAACTGAGGCTAAAAAGATGAACCAGGATGTGAACTCTGGCCCCAAGAATTCCCCAGTCTGACTATAGACTATATAGCAGATTGATCATAAAACAAGATGAGTAGTGCAGCTACATGACAGGGGCTGTGTGAGCTCAGATCATTTATCCCAGGATGATATTAAAAATATCTGACATCTCAGTCAGCATGGTTACTGATGAGTCAGAAGGAATGCAGCCATAAAAAGCCAAGCTGCCCATCCATCCATCAGTTTGGCCCTTCCTGTGCCTATTGGCTGGCTAAATGTTAGTCCTACATGCATCCTAGTGCAGAGGAAATTTGCATAAGCAACCATTGCACTCTCTAATGAAAAAACACTTGGAAATTTAAAAAGGGGGTAAATGAAAAGATATTTAAAAAGACACATTCTCCCACTTGCTTGTACTAACAACTCTTAAGGACTCCCATCATAATCTAGAAAAGTAATGGAAGGAACAAATAATTCTTTCAAATAAAATAGTACATTGATATTAGAAGAGAAAAATGAATTTAATAATGTCTTGGTGGGTTGGAGAACAGCTATTTCAGCACTGAGTTCCTAGAAGGTTGTGAATGCATAAGGACTATTCATGTCTTTCCTTTTCAGATGAGAAAACTGAGGCTGAAACCTGAGGCTAGGGAATTTGTTTGTACAACTAGTTAGAATTGGAGCCATTAATATCACTATATGACCATACAGTAGAAAAGCACATCATTTTTCCTTGTGTTTTTTTAAGTATTCCTCTAAGTTGTCAATTGCAAATATGATAGCATGTTAACCTTAGTTACTATTTACCCTTGGCTGTTTTGATAAGTTCAATGTTGTATACCAAATGGATAGCAAATATTAGCTATGTCGACAGTTGATCCAATTATGGGGGCTTTACAGGGAGATCACCTAATCTGACCACAAGTTCATCACCCAGACGACATTGGTCCTGCTGGGGCAGCTAATCTAAATTATAGGCATAAACACCCAGGAGAATGGAAGCAGCCACTGGGATGTGAGCCTTGAAAAGTCAAATCTATAAAGTGACAGCAATGGCCCATAGCATGTGATGTTTAATGCAGGCAGGGAGCGTAAAAGTGATTTGTGATGACAAGAATGTGGGCACAGCCACTATAAAACACCTTTATGCACCCATATGTAATGAGTGCCACGCAAGTCAATTAGTCAATTAACAATTTTCCCCCCATGAAAATTGATAATTATAGGAGGAGATCTGTGATTGGGAATTTGTATCTTTAAAAAGGTTTCATCAGAAACTATTTAAAAGCTTTTCATAAGATTTGTAAAGGTAAAGCAAGGTACGCTTGCAATGAGTCCAGAGTTTGTGATTTTATGCTCATAGGAGAACTCTGAGCAAGAGAGACAAGAATTGGGCAGCAGGGGAGATCACTGCCTCACACTGTCAGAACTAGGCAGCCTTCTGCCAGTTAAGAGATTATGAAGACACCTGTCAATCTAGACACTGAAAAAAGTCAGATCAATTTTTTTCTTATCTACAAATCCATCAGAGATAGGTCATTATTTTGTTATGAACCTGAAATAACTCATCTTTGAGTAAAGATAAAACATTTGTAAATCCTAATTGATAGATCACATTTTCTTTCAGACAACTTATGAACTGGATTTTTTTACAATTAAAATTCAATATAAAGCCGGGCGTGGTGGCGCACGCTTGTAATCCCAGCATTCGGGAGGCTGAGATCGGAGGATCCAGGATCGCAGCCAGCCTCAGCTACCTAGTGAGGCACTCCGCAACTTAGTGAGACCCGGTTTCAAAATAAAGAATAAAAAATAGGGCTGGGGGTGTAGCTCAGAGGTAGAATGCCCCTGAGTTCAATCCCTAGTACCGCAAAAAAAAAAAAAAAAAAAAAAAAAAAAAAAAAAAAAATTCAATATAGTAGTATTTTTAATTGAATGGACTCATTATTAGAATTTGCTTAAAATATCTCTGAACTATATTTTCTGCCTCTCTAAAGAAAACACTTCAATCATGGAAACCATTCAACATATGACCACATGGATAGACCTACCTGCTGACTGTTCTGGTGAAAACTATAAGGAAAGCCAATAAGTAATTATAGATACACAAACCAGTACTTTCCATTAGATGCTACATTTGTAGAAACAACAGTGCTTCAATAAAAGCATGCCCTATTATTTCTAACATAGAATGAATTACCTCTTTTGAAAACTAGTTTTATAATAGCAATCTTCTACATCTGAGCCAAGAAATTTGTAACCAGCAGACTAGTGAGTAAGTGCTAATATTTATCTCTACAAATAATGCTATTGCTTTTAAGAAATGTGAATTCAACGTGCATTCCTTTTTCAGGGTCAGCAAGATTACTGCTATGTGCGCGATATGCCTATGGTTGAGATGGCTAAATGTCTATCAGGAACCTCTGTGTCTCTTCCATGATGCAGAATTGTTGTGGGGAAGTGGAGTTTCAGCTGGAAACTACATTTCCCAGGCACCAGTACGTCTAGGTAAAGCCATGAAGTTAATTCTCACCAATGGAAGCGATAGTGACACTCTCAGGACAAGTTGGTTCAGAAAAGAGTGTGTATTCGCTATACTCCCTTCTCATCCAAGCAGAAGATTCAGAGACACAAAGGGCAGGGGTCAGGAAACTACAGCCTGTGAGACAAAGCTGGCCTGCTACCTATTTTTTTAAGTAAAGTTTTATTGGAACACATCTATGCTCAGTCATTATCTATGGCTGCTTTCTGGGATATCACTACATAAGTGGAGAAGTTGCATGAGATCATATGTCCTGTGAAGTCTAAAATATTTACCATTTTGACCTTTAAAGAAAAAGCTTGCCAACCTTTGTATAGGAGACAGTGGAAGCAGAGTTTAAGACCTTCTATCCTTGAAACCTCATTATGAGAAAATGTGCCTGGCCAGAAACACATTTTGGACCTGAAAGAGGAGAAAGAGACTGCTACTGTATTTGAGGCATCTTGAAATTCTATCTCTCTCTCTCTCTCTCTCTCTCTCTCTCTCTCTCTCTCTCTCTCTCTCACACACACACACACACACACACACACACACACACACAGAGTTATGTTTTTTCCTTAACTTGCTCTTCCATGTGTTTTCTATCTCAGTGTCTGAGTAGGTCTTTTATATAGCATGTGATAAAAATGATTAAAAATCCATAAAGCATTTCAGATTCCAATTCCTATGCACCCTAAACAAGTTTGACTAGGCAGTCCAGGGGATGAACTAGAAAACTTTCAACTTCTTGAGTTTGTGGTTAAGGTTATTATTTTGTTTTATACACTGAAGTTAACATTGGCAGAATAAACATTTGAACAAACATTATTTTTAAAAAGTCCTGATCATGGTTGAATTTGAAAGACTGCTTGAAGAATTGGGTCTTAAGTAAATCATGATAAAGAAGAAAGTGTTTTAAACATAGATGGTCATGACATTTGAGATAATTGTGAGAATGTTAGTTTCAAATATCTTGAGTGTTTCCAGTAAATGATACATTTTGATTCAAAACCTTAAAAATTAATAACCCAATAGCAACCATACAGAGATTCTGGCCTTAATTAAGTTATTTTTATTTATTTATTTTTTTAATTTTTTTATTGTAGTAATTCGTGCAATATAGCATACATCTTTGTTAAGTACGAGTTGTTGACAACATATTTGCACACAGTTCTCATTTGACCCTTTCCCCAATTCCCACCCCAATCCCCCTCCCCTTCCCTCCCCCTCAGGTTCACTTCGGTGAGTGACCTTGATATGATTGTGTAAGAACATCTTGTGCTTTAGGGCGTCCCTCTGCCCCCTGCGTCCACTACAATTAAATCAACTTCGTTGCTTATCGAGGGTCTCTCCTTTTCATCTGGAGACCCTCCTATGCCACATCCCCTCCCTAGCATCCACATATTAGGGAAAACATATGCTTCTTAACTCTTTGTGACTGACTAATCTCACTTAATATAATGTTTTCCAGTTGCATCCATTTCCCTGCAAAGAACATGATTTTATTCTTCTTTATGGCTGAGTAAAATTCCATTGTGTACATATCCCATAGTTTTGTAATCCATTCATCTGTGGTTGGACATCT